>CAUYRH010135070.1:0-55902 GCA_963574655.1 Perodicticus potto | reverse complement strand
GGGGTGGGGGGGGGAAATAATGTAATGAAGAATAATAAAATACATATTTTAATTAAAAAAAAAAAGAAAAGAAAATATTACCTGTAGGATTTCTGCTTTCACGAAGTTAGTGATACTTTTTCAAGTCTAAAACCTTTAAATTTTCAAAACTTTTCTATGGTATTTTGAAATTATTTTCATCCTCTATTTAGTGCTAGAAACACTATTTATTTGTGTCTCTCCCTATATACAGTGGTATTCTAAATGAAGAAAACTGAATTTTTTTATTCTTGAATTTTTCAATTTTTGCTTCATGGATATATAATATTTGTGCATAATTATGGGGCATGTGTGATGTTTTCATATAAGCACCCGGTGAGTATTAATATAATCAGGCAATCAGGCTATCCACCACCCCCAACATCTATCATCTCCAAGTTGGGAACCTTCCAAATTTGCTCCTCCACCATTTTGAAATATACAACAGATTGTTGTTACCTATAGTTGCATTATTGTGCTATGACACAGTGTTCTGCATTTATGAGAAATATTAAATTCATGTACATGTGGATATTTGATGTTTTAGAAGCAAAAATATGTGAATTCCTGAATATCATTTAGTGCAGACAACAAAAAATCCTCGAAATCCTGAAAATGTTCTGCAGAGCTAATGGGCAAATATGAGAACTTCCCAGGACCAGAATTAAACCGAAAGAATGATCCATGGGAGTCATCAGGCTGAGAAGCAGAGCTCCCTTTAGGCACAGGGAACTCAAAACTGTATAGATCATTCTATCTGCAGCAGGATGGTCTGTGTGGCCTTTTCTCTTAGGAATGTCTAGGGGAGGGGCTTGTGCTATGAAGTTGCTGTATTGGCTTTTGATGTCCAATTTCTGGAAAACAGCAGAGTAGGAACAGCTGGTCTCCAAATTTTCCCATGAGTGAACTCATTTTCTTAAATGACTTTGCCCAGGTCTAGTGTCAGTCCTGGAGGTTAACATCGTGCTCACTGAAGAAAAAGCACATTCTTTTAGAAGGTTCTCTCCACCCTGTCTGAGACATGGGGAGAGGATGGAGAAGTCTGAGAACCAAGCAAATTCTCCAGGACGGGGTGAACCTGCTGCTGAGCCCTGAGCACATCTGTAGAGCTGTCCTTTCTATGTTGTTGGTCTCTGAAGCTCACCTTCTTGTTCTGGGATTTGAGGCAAGCACTCTGGACACACTTTGGGTGTTAGTATAAGCCACAGTGAAGAGGTGAGCTGTCCTCAGAGAAAAGAACATATCCACAAGACTTGTGCAGGTTAGCAGTGTGTCAGGCACAGGAGACAGCAGAGAAAAGAGCGATCAAATACAGTAGTCTTTCCTTATCTTCAATTTCACTTGCTGCAGTTTCAGTTAACTGCAGTTGAGGCTAACCCTCTCTCCTACATTGACTCACCATGCCCTTTGACACACTTAACATAGAGCCTCTGGGAGACTTTTCTTAAAGAATGTTGAAAGAAACTTTCTGATTTTTAATGTCAGAAGGAAGCAAATCACATGTGATTATTTGGATTATTATGGCTCAAGTACCTATAGACATTTGCCCAATTTATGTAAAAAGGTCATTTGGTGTCAAGTCACCTTAATTTCTTTTCTTAGAGTAATTTGTATGTTTAACTTATATGTTCATCTCTTGAGTTGCCTTTATATCCTAGGTTTACCTATCTGGTGCCAGGTAAACCAATTGGTATCTAGAATTATTCTTAAGGGTCTCTGACTTCATGCCCTTATCTGCAAACAAATCTACCCAAGACCCAAGTTTAGAGCAAACTTTTATTTTTGAGAAGGCAAGTTATCATATGTGGTACAGAGTTTTATATAATATTTGCATTTCCAGTTAGTTCTTTGGAACAGGTAGAAATTTTTTTTTTTTTTTTGCAACATCAAAGAATAACAGAAAACTTCTACCTAACAGCTCATCTCCCTGAGATTAGGATAAAGAAAATTACATTTGGAGGCCCACACACAAAGGTTTCACCAAATGGTCACAATTTTCTAAAGCAATAGCTTTTCTGTCTGTGCCAAGAGAAGAATCACAGTGGATATTGTGGAGGTTCATCTTGGAAAGTGTATGGCTTTCCAAGCTTGTTCATTAAAGCACAGAGAAATAACATAATGGCTCCTGTGTGCAGACTGGACTCCACTTTATGAAGCAGAACAGCTGTGTTGGTTTTACAGCGGGTGGCAATGCAAATGCTTAGGCATGTGATTAACTGAGGCAAGGATGACAGGCTGCAGGACTGAGAGGCTGAGCCTACTGGAGACCATAACTCGTGACCAAACTCAGTAAGGGAGTTGTATGTGTTAGTAGGGACTCCTTTCCACAGACAATAAGTTTCGGCCTAAGGAAAACAATCTCTTTGAGCAGGTGGTGAGAAGTAAGATGGGGGGAGGTGGCAAGGTCTTTTGAAAAACATTTTATAGACTCTTTGTTTTTTGCCTTCATAATAAAGCAATCTTTCTAACTCATCTTGAGTTTAATAACTTTTTTTTGTAAAAATAACAGAGGCAATTGAAGTAAGCTCTTGATAAATGTGCCTGACCCTGTGATAAGGGTCTATTATGGGTTGGAACATGCTCCCCTAAAATTCACATGTTGAAACTTTAATCCCCAATGTGACTATATTGGAAATAGAGCCTTTAAGGAAGCAATTAAGATTAAATGAAGTCATAAGGGCAGCAGTCTAATCCAAGGGACTGGTGACAAAGATAAAGAGACATTGGAGGTCTCCCTGCCTGTATGCACAAAGGGAAGACACGTGAGCCCAGAGAGGAGGCAGCTGTCTAGAAGCCAGGAAGAGAAGCTTCATCAAATACCAGCCCTTCAGCCAACTTGATCTTGGGCTTCTGGCCTCTAGAACTTTGAGAAAAATAATTTTCTGTTGTTGAAGCTACCCAGTCTGTGGAATTTTGTTATGGCAGCCCAAGCAGACTAATGCAGTGTCCCATGAAGCTTAAACTATCTAATCCTGGCATCAGACTTCAGAGGTAGATACTATTATCCTTAATTTACAGATGAGGATACCGGTGCTCAGATAGCCTACACAAATAAAAATGCATGAGAAGCGAGAGTTAAACCTGGGGAATTTCTACTCTTAAATATCGTAAGTTGTAGTTTTAACCAAAGAAAATAAAGAAACGTTATTTTCTTGCACTAAATAGCTTACTTCCCATTTTGCCTTCCATTTTTCATCATTGTAGAGAGTTAGGTCCTTATAACTTTATTGAATACAAGAGGTAGAGGCACTAAAAATAAAAGTTAATGTGAAGTAAATTTGAATCATCAACCATTTAATTTTATTGATTTAACATATTATTTTCCCTCCACATAAAAAAGATACTGCCCAGATAGAAATTTAGCTGTATATCATGAGTAATTGTCTGAATATATTCTAAAGGAAAAATATGATTCTTGAGCAATTCATTATGAAGAAAAGATACAGAAAGATAACCTGGCACAAATGAGGCTTGTAGATCAGAAAGTAGCTCTTTGAGTATTTCCAATACTAAGAAAAGGAAACTCTTCTATGTCAACAACGTATTCCAGGGGCAATTGTAGTCACTTAACTCCAAATTTTAGCCATCAGCTTCTTCCATGACTTGGCAATTCTGAATTGAGCTGTAATGAACAATGTGGTACAAATATCTTTGCTATAAAGTGATTTTTGGTCTTTTGGATATACACCTAGTAGAGGAATTGCAGGGTTGAATGGCAGGTCTACTTTTAGATCCCTGAGTGTTCTCCAAACTACCTTCCAAAAGGAATGCATTAGCTTACATTCCCACCAACAGGGTAGAAGTGTTCTTTTTTCTCCACATCCATGCCAACATGTGTAGGTTTGCGATTTCGTTATGTGAGTTAGAAGCCCAAGTGCCCATTGACCCATGAATGGATTAATAAATTGTGGTATATGAATACCATGGAATATTATGCAGCCTTGAAAAAGACAGAGACTTTACCTCTTTTATGTTTACATGAATGCAGCTGGAACATGTTCTTCTTAGTAAAGTATCTCAAGAATGAAAGAAAAAGTATCCAATATACTCAGTACTATTATAAAACCAATTTATAAGCACTCACACTGTCACAAGAAAGATAAACTACAACTATAGCCAAGATGATGGAGGGAAGAGGAGAGGCATGGGAGGGTAGGGGGGAGATTTGATGGAAGGAGGGTAAATGGTGGGACCATTTCTATGGTTCATGAAAGAAGGGTACATGTCAAATCTATTAAAAATAGACTATAAATGTCTTAACACAATAATTAAGTAAATGAGGTGAAGGCTATATTAACTAGTTTGATGTAAGCATTCCTAATTGTGTATCAAATCAGCACATTGTACCCCATAAAGGCATCAATGTATACATGATCGATGTGTTTATGACATAATAAAAAAAATTTGATACAAATTAGCATCAATGTTGACATGATCAATGTGTTTATGACATAATAAAAAAAATAATTCGATACAAATATGAGCCATGGAGTGCAGAAATATTTTGATCCAAGTTATTAAGTGTTTTTACTTTCTGGTGAGTGACACTCATGAACCCTAAATCCTTGGACAGAAACCATTCCCCAGGAGACATTGTTCTAATTCTTTCATCTTAGAGAGTTGGACATTCCCTGTGAGTGCAGTAAAAGCATGTATCCTATGCTTTTCTTCTCAGCTCTGGATGTTTTTCTTCACTCAGGAGCATTTGTACATGCCATTTGTTTTTCTTTGAAATATTGTCACTAAAGGAGATGAATTATTCTTACCTCCCTAGACATTAGTAAAATATGAAAGAGCTACACACATTAAAAGGAATTCTCAATCTTTAAGACCAAATTCAGTGGACGCTTCTTGTTTTCCCAGAACATGGTTCTATATTGTTGCATGATAGCTTACCAATAACATTTGTTGAATGAAAATAAGAACTCTTAAAGCAATTTTTCACCCTAGGTAAACTGAACTTCAGAAAACTTGATATATAACTATACAAAATGAGCAAACACAGAACGTTTTTTTGTTAACTCTATTGTACTTAGGTGTTGTGTTTAAATAGCATGCAGTCCCAGAGAGAGGCCATGACCAGGAAATCTAAAGCATGAACATTACCTATAAATCATCTCAAGTGGTATTTATATACCCAAAAAACAACAGGATCCACTTTATGGAATCAAATCCAACACAAATCTTCAGGAATTCATTTCTCACAGTGAGATAAATCTCTTTCCTTACTTTTTCTTCTAATCAAAAAACTCTTAATCTTTTATCTGTCTTCAAAGTGATACTTGAGTTTTAGAATGTTAGAGCTGGCAGATAGCTGAGAAGAAGTAGAATCTCTTTTCTTATCTTACAAATGAGAAAACTAGGATTAACTGATTTGTCAAAGGTCACATATCTATTCACGGTGTTCAGGTTGGAAACCCAGATGCCCCGATTCCCAGGAAATCGAGACTTTGCTTCCAGGGTTGTAAAGGTATAATTGCTCCCATCATTTGAAATCGAGATATGTCTCATATGGCTGGGTTCAGTCTCATCCCAAGATGAATATGTAATTGTCTAAGGCATCATCTGTTTTTGCCAAAAATTCAACACAGTACTCAGTGGGAAACCAGTTCTCATTTAAGTCAGAGTAAACGACATGTTTTTTTTTTTTTTTTTCCTATCACAGGGCATGACAAGTTTCAGAAATAATGAGCTCTACACACCAGACTTCTCTTTGGTTTCAGTATGGACTCTAGAATCATTCTCACTAATATCCTCCAAGGAGTTGGAGAGTTACATGGGTTTTCAAAGCCATGTTTTATTACAAGGATCATTCGTACCAGTTATGCACAAGCACATACTAATAGAAAGGGAAATTTGCAGTATTGTGTGCTTGTGTTTAACTGCATGTGGAATGGTGTACTGAGGTTTGAGAGGATATTAGGTGCAGGCCTCATTTTTATGTAAACCCTATCTGCCTGAGGCACTTTTCTCATTACAACCCTCCCCTGCTGTAATCTCCTACCATAAAGGGAGTTTTTGCCTATTGAAAAATATCAGGGAAGGCAGAGGCGAGATGGCTGACTAGAGATAGCTTTCCACAGAGGCTCGCATCCAGAAGGAGAGTTAAAGGACAGAAGTTTAGCAAGTAAGCTGATGGTTTGGAGCTGAGCCAAGAGAGAAGGTTGAAGAATGCACATCAATCCTGTTGAGGTGAGCTGCAACTCCAAGGATACAAACAAAATGTACAAAATCCATTGCCAAGCTGACAGGAGTCCCCTCCCCCATGAGAATGGCTCATAGTATACTTTCTACAAACAAGCGAGCAGAGTTCAAACATCCTCCCATTTTATCCTATGGGAGAGACACTCTAAAACCTGGACCTCCTTCCCCTAGTAGGGTGCCATGGCATTCTACTGCCAGGCATAAAACTGTATAAAACTGTATATATTCTCTAACTGCAATTCTGAATTTCCAGCACTCCCCTCCACTCTCACTCTGAGGTCTAGTGGTCTTATTCCTGGGCATTTTCTCTAGAGATGTGGACAGGGCATGGGCTATGCAGGTCTGTACTGATTCTGTGGCACAGGGGTAAGGAGAAAATGGTGGACTGAAGGAACCATATAGGAAAGGGAAAGGCAGTGCCTCCCAGAATAGAGCAGCAATGGCAGCAGCTGGAACAATAGGGCTCACACCTCTGGGGATATTTTTGAAGGGCACTCCCTATCTCTCTGGACAACCAAAGAAAGCCGGACATCTTCTCCAGTGGCAGACACTGGCGAAATAGATCTGGGATGGTAATGCAGACCCGTGAGCAAAGGGTATTACTGAGGCGTTACTGGCCTAGGCAGAGTGCAGCAGAACAGAGAATTGAAGATGCATGTGCAGAGACAGCATGGTTCCAGGGTGGGGCTGAGCCACAGGATGGCTTTAGTAAGCCTAAGAAACACCTGGCCCTCAGTGGATCATAACTGAGACAAAGGCAGCCAGGCTGAGGTTGGAACTCCTAGCTGAGAGGGAGCCCCACTGGCCCCAACACAGACTGCAGGGGAAACAGAAACACCAGCTCTGGGCAGTGGCACAGACCGGGAATGAGTCACCATTTCTGTGAATTCAAACAGCACCTGGTCTGCAAGAGGAATATAGCCAGGACAGAATCACAAATTCTGTGCAAATATAAGTATCAGCAACACCAATCAGGGCGGATTTGGAACTGAGTGAACCATCCCAGCTTCCATTAACCACCTGACGTTGTCAGGCCTCAGCTTCCCCTGCCAGATGGTGGTAGAGTGTAGAGGCCTGGACGAGGAGACCAGGAGACATAATATCTCTGGCCTGGAGACATAATATCTCTCTGTGACTCAGACAGGCTCAAACCCCTGGAGCATCTGCTTTGTGGGGGGAAATGGGTCATAGCCCTGTGGGGTTACCAGTGACTGGGTGTGACAGAGGTGCAAGGTGGGGAAGGAGGCATCAACCTTCCCAGACTAATTAATTTGCTGTGGGGGGAGTCCTTCTGACTCCATGGAGCACAAGTACAAGCCATACTCAAGTGGCCAGCAAACCGCTGCTTTCTAGTTGCTAGAGACCTTTTGAACTACCTCACTTGAGACTGGGTACTGTCTGGGACAACTGGCTAGGATCTCTTGGACTGGACCAATAACCCAAGGACTATCCAAAGTGGTACCCTGGGTGTGTGGTTGTAGGAAGGTTTGATTTTCCTTTTCTAGTTGTTGCCCATGGGGGAGGGGGGGCGGAGTGACATAATTGCTGGTATTTATCCACAGCTAAGACTTCAACCCAGAGTAACTAATTCACTAGGGTAGGACAAAGACCAGCTGAAAACAAGACAGAGCCACTTAGCCCCACCACACCAAGTAAGTCCCCAGTGTCTCAGGTCATAGCACTGTATGGGTCCTTTGCAAAGCACTAGGGGAAAAGGTACAGATACCAGTCACAGCTCTTGGATAAAGGGGTGGTTAACCACCACTCCAGGAACCCCCAAACCTAACTTCACCTTATCTGCTCATTTAGCAAAACTGGAAAATAATCATGGGGCGGAATTAGAAGAAAAACTCCAGTAACATGAACAACCAGAGTAGATCAACTCCCTCAAGGAATGATACAGCAGATACAACTGAATATCACATTCATAGACAAATGGATGAGATGTCAGAAATCAAATTCAGAGTTTGGATTGCAAATAAGATCAATAAAATGGAGGTAAAGCTGAAATTATAAATTCAAGGAGCAATTCAAAGTTGTCTCAAGAATTCAATGAATTCAAAGACAAAATCACCAAAGATTTTGACACACTGAGACAAGAATTTGCAGCCCTCAAGGATCTGAGAAATACAGTAGAATCCCTCAGTAACAGAATGGACCAAGCAGAAGAAAGGATTTCTGATGTTGAAGACAAAGCTTTTGAACCCTCCCAAGCACTCAAAGAGACAGCAAAAACAGATCATTTTCTCAGAGAGCTTTGGGACAATTTAAAGAAAAGTAATATTCACCTTCTAGGAATTCCTGAAGGCAATGAAGTTGCTTCGCAAAGCACAGAGGCCCTTTTTCATGAAATTATGAAGGAGAACTTTCCAGACATGCCAAGAGATTCTGAAATTCAGATAGCAGAGAGTTTCAGAACCCCAGCATGGCTCAACCCAAATAAGACATCCCCATGCACATCATAATTAACTTCACTAAAGTTAATATGAAGGAGAAAATTCTGAAAGCAGCCAGATGTAAGAAAACCTTAACCTACAAGGGGAAGAATATTAGAATGACTGCAGATCTCGCTGCTGAAAACTTTCAAACTAGAAGAGAGTGGTCATCGACTTTTAATCTCCTAAAACAAAATAACTTTCAACCCAGGATCCTGTATCCAGCTAAACTGAGTTTCATTTATGATAGAGAAATTAAAAACTTTAATGACATTCATATGTTGAAGAAATTTGTCATAACTAAACCAGCTCTCCAGGATATTCTCAGACCTATCCTCCATAATAACCAGTGCAATCCTCCACCACAAAAGGAAACACATTCAGAAACTTTTGATCAAATTCCAACTTCCACAGTGGTGAAAGGATTAAAAATGTCCACTGGACTTTTGAAAAATTTGATACCCAAAATTCTACCAGGCTTATCAATAGTCTCAATTAACATGAATAGCGTAAATTTTCCTCTAAAGAGTCACAGGTTGGCTGACTGGATACAAAAAATCAGGCCAGATATCTGCTGCATACAAGAATCTCATTTTGCCTTAAAAGATAAATATAAACTCAGGGTGAATGAATGGTCATGTATATTTCAGGCAAATAGAAATCAGAAAAAAGCAGGTGTTGCAGTTTTATTCACAGATACAATAGGCTTTAAACCAACAAAACTAAGGACAGATAAGGATGAACATTTCATTTTTGCTAAGGGTAATACTCAATATGACGAGATTACAATTAAATTTATACACCCAACCATAATGCGCCGCACTTTATAAGAGATGCTAACAGACATGAGCAACTTGATTTCCTTCAGCACCATAATAGTCAGAGATTTTAACACTCCTTTGGCAGTGTTCAGTATACCCTCCAATAAGAAGTTAAGCAAAGAAATTTTAGATTTAAACTTAACCACTCAACATTTGGATTTAACAAATATCTATAGAATATTTCATCCTAACAAAACTGAATACACATTTTTCTCATCAGCCCACGGAACATATTCCAAAATCAATCACATCTTAGGTCACAAATCTAACCTCATCAAATTTTAAAGAATAGAAATTATTCCTTGCATCTTCTCGCCCCATCATGGAATAAAAGTTGAACTCAGTAACAACAGGATTCTGCATACTCATACAAAAACATGGAAGCTAAATAATTTATGCTGAATAAATAATTTATGCTGAATGATAGCTGGGTCATAGATGAGATAAAGAAGGAAATTACCAAATGTTTAGAACAAAATGATAATGAAGATACAAATTATCAGAACTTCTGGGACACCACAAAGGCATTCCTAAGAGGTAAACTTATAGCACTGTAAGCCTTCCTGAAGAGAACGAAAAGAGAGGAAGTTAACAACTTAATGGGACATCTAAAGAAACTGGAAAAGGAAGAACATTCCACCCCAAAGCCAGGAGAAGAAAAGAAATAACCAAAATTAGAGCAGAATTAAATTAAATTGAAAACAAAAGAATTATACAACAGAACAATAAATCAAAAAGTTGGTTTTTTGAAAATGTCAATAAAATAGATAAACCATTGGCTAACCTAATCAGGAAAAAAAGAGTAAAATCTCTAATTTCATCAATCAGAAATGGTAATGATTAAATAACAACAGACACCTCAGACATTCAAAAAATCCTGAATGAATATTACAAGAAACTTTATTCTCAGAAATATGAAAATCTGAAGGAAATTAACCAATACGTGGAAGCACACTACCTTCCAAGACTTAGCCAAAATCAAGTGGAAATTTTGAACAGGCCTATATCAAGTTCTGAAATAATGTCAATTACACAAAATCTCCCTAAAAAGACAAGCCCGGGACCAGATGGCTTCACATCAGAATTCTACAAAACTTTTAAAGGGGAACTTATACCTATATTACTTAACCTTTTCCAAAATAAAGAAAAAGAAGGAATACTACCCAACACATTCTATGAAGCAAACATCAGTGTGATCCCCATACCAGGAAAAGACCTAACAAGAAAAGAAAATTATAGACCAATGTCACTAATGAATATTGATGCAAAAATATTCAACAAGATCCTAAAAATCAGAATCCAGCAACACATCAAACAAATTATACACCATGACCAAGTGGGTTTTATCCCAGGGTCTCAAGGCTGGTTCAATATACATGACTCTACAAATATAATTAAAAAACAAAGACCATATGATTCTCTCAATTGATGCAGAAAAAGCTTTTGATAATATCCAGCATCCTTTCATGATCAGAACACTTAAGAACATTGGTATAGAAGGGAGATTTCTTAAACCGATAGAGGCCATCTACAGAAAACCCACAGCCACTATCATATTGAATGGAGTTAAATTGAAATCATTTCCCTGCAGATCAGGAACCAGGCAAGGTTGCCCATTGTCTCCACTGCTCTTTAACATTGTAATGGAAGTCTTAGCAATCACAATTAGGGAAGAAAAGGAGATCAAGGGTATCCACATTTGGTCAGAAGAGATCAAACTTTCAGTCTTCACAGGTGATATGATTGTATAGCTGAAAAACACCAGGGATTCTACTACAAAACCCTTAGAAGTGATCAAGGAATACACCAGCATCTCAGGTTGCAAAATCAACACTCATAAATTTGTGGCCTTTATATAAACCAACAATTGTCAAGCTGAAAATACAGACAAGGACTCTATTCCATTTGCAGTAGTGCCAAAGAAGATGAAATATTTGGGAGTTTACCTAACAAAGGATGTGAAATATCTCTATAAAGAGAAGTATGAAAGTCTAAGGAAAGAAATAGCTGAAGATGTTAACAAATGGAAATATATTCCATGTTCATGGCTGGGAAGAATCAACATTGTTAAAATGTCCATACTATCCAAAGCAACATACAATTTTAATGCAATCCCTATTAAAGCTCCACTGTGATACTTTGAAGATCTTGAAAAAATAATACTTCATTTTATATGGAATCAGAAAAAACGTTGAATAGAGATTACTCAGAAAACAAAGCAGAAGGAATTATGCTACCTGACCTCAGATTATACTATACATCAATCATGATCAAAACAGTGTGGTACTGGCACAAAAACAGAGAGGTAGATGTATGGAACAGAATAGAGAACCAAGAGATGAATCCAGCTACTTACCGTTATTTGATCTTTGACAAGCCAATTAAAAACATTCAGTAGGGAAAAGATTCTCTATTTAACAAATGGTGCTGAGTGAACTGGCTGGCAACCTGTAGAAGACTGAAACTGGACCCACACCTCTCACCATTAACTAAGATAGACTCTCACTGGATTAAAGATTTAAACTTAAGACATAAAACTTCAAAAATACTAGAAGAAAGTGCAGAGAAAACTCTTGAAGGAATCAGCGTGGGTGACTATTTCATGAGGAGGACCCCCTGGGCAATTGAAGCAGTATCAAAAATACACTAGTGGGACCTAATCAAACTAAAAAGCTTCTGCACAGCTAAGAACACTGTAAGTAAAGCAAGCAGACAGTCCTCAGAATGGGAGAAGATATTTGCAGATTATGCTTCTGACAAAGGTTTGATAACCAGAATCCACAGAGAACTCAAACGTATTAGCAAGAAAAGAACAAGTGATCCCATCTCAGGGTAGGCAAGGGACGTTAAGAGAAACTTCTCTGAAGAAGACAGGTGCATGGCCTACAGACACATGAAAAAAATGCTCATCATCCTTAATCATCAGAGAAATGCAGATCAAAACTATTTTGAGATATCATCTAACTCCAGCAAGATTAGCTCACATTATAAAATCCCAAAACCAAAAATGTTGGTGTGGATGTGGAGAAAAGGGAACACTTGTACATTGTTGGTGGGAATGAAAACTAATACGTTCCTTTTGGAAAGATGTTTGGAGAATACTTAGAGATCTAAAGATAGACCTGCCATTTGATCCTATAATTCCTCTACTAGGTATACATCCAGAAGACCAAAAGTCACATTATAACAAAGATATATGTACCAGAATGTTTATTTGCAGCCCAATTCATAATTGCTAAGTCAAGGAAGAAGCCCAAGTGCCCATCGACCCATGAATTGATCAATAAATTGTGGTATATGCACACTATGGAATATTATGCTGCCTTAAGGACAGATGGAGACTTTACCTCTTATATGTTTACATGGATGGAGCTGGAACATATTTGTCTTAGCAAAGTATCTCAAGAATGGAAGAAAAAGTATCAAATGTACTCAGTCTTACTATGAAACCAATTTATAGCTTTCTAATGAAATCTATTACCCAATTATAGCTCAAGAAGAAGGGAAAAGGAAAGGGCGGGGAGGATGAGTGGGGGAGAGTAATTGGAGGGATCACACCTACGGTGCATCTTACAAGGGTACAGGTGAAATTTACTAGGTATAGAATATAAATGTCTTTACAGAATAACTAAGAAAATGCCCTGAAGGGTATGTTAACCAGTTTGATGAAAACATTTCAAATTGTATATAAAACCAGCACATTGTACCCCGTGATTGCATTAATGTACACAGCTACGATTTAATAAAAAAAAAAAGAAAGAAAGAAAAGAAAAATATCAGAAACTAGATAGTTTGTTAATGTCGAGCATTTGAGTAGCTGGTTGAAATGGAGGGGTGGGAACCAATACTCCTTACTAATTCTTCTGTCTAGGGAAAGAGGCACAGCCCTATGCATTTTGCAAGCCCCTCATGGCCACCCAAACACCATTACCCCTTTCTGAACATTTTTTTTTTAATGTGACTGCAGTGCGACCTAGATAATATTTCTTGACTCTTTGGAGGTATAGAGTCTATATATCATCTGATGAAAGTCATGGTCCTTCCTGTCCCAAAGCACAGAAGTCCACATATCCAATTTTGCTCATAATTTCAAGGGAATTAATGACCCTTTGGAGTCCATTGAGCTGTAAGTTAAGAAGCCCTGTGCTAACTTTCTTTTTTCCTAAAATCCAGAATTTATAAGCTTTGGGGAAAACTCTTTGATTTTTTTTACTTGATGTTTAAACCAGGAATATTGGTTAATATATGGCTATTGTTTTAGAAAAGGAACGTATTTCTCAATAAACATTCTTTTAATACATACATATGTGATGTAAGATAACCTGGGAGTATCTAAGATACCCTTAAGCAGAACACATAGTCTAGTTAGGGACAGTTAGACTAATATAAATGGTTGTTTGAGCACAAAATGATAAACTCCTTCAAGTAGGATTCAGGAGACAGAGTGAATCTCTTTGGGTCACAGTAATCAAGGATGTCTTTGCAATGGGTGGTAGAAAATGATCTATCATTTGAAGCATGAATAAGCATTAGGTAGGTGGAGAGAAGATATGGGGGTGGGGAAGTGTATTTAGAGCAAGGAGCAATATGTGGGCAAAGCTATCGGGAAGAATGTCCATCAAATGAGGAAGAATGTGGACTGCAAGGTGCATATGCAGTAAATATGTCTTATTGCTAAGCATTGCCTGGCATAGATATTCAAAGCTGGTGATACTATTGGCCTCAGTGTGATGAGGGGGCATGGCTATATCACTAGTTACACTAAACCAGTCACAATTTGGAGTTACATATGCATATGTCATTTACTGAATGATATTTTGTATTCTCAGCTTAAAGATATGTTCCTTTTAACCTGTTCCCTGTGATTCTTTTCAAATAGTGTTAGTGGTTTCTGGGTATTAGTAGTTCTTAACAGGCAATCTAATACATTTTCAACTTTCACTTCGATCTATCTTTTCTCTTTAATGATTCTTTTCTCTGTGATGAGTCAAAACAAAAAGGTTGACATTTGTGTATTTGAGTGTATAAGCACTTGTATATATGCAAAAATATTTGTCTGTAATATTTTTCTGCAAACTTTCAGGAAAGAAATTTGAAGGTTTTACTCTATAGTGTTGGTGGTGGTTGTCTTTGGGGACTAGGATTGGAAGATGATGACAGTAAGAGGGAACCTTTATTTTTACATACTTCTTTATTGTTTGAACTCCATATAATAAGCACATATTGCTTTTGTAATTAAAAAGAGAAAAAAGGGAAGAAATTAAATTTGACATACCTCCAGACAATGAGAATCCCTTTCATCCTTTTGGAGGTGTGAAGAACAACAGTTGTGCCTCAAAGAAAATTCATTGTATCAGAACCTGCATGTTGTTTTTAAATTGTGCAATGAAGTATCTTGCTCTGGATTTCCAGGAGGCTTGCTTTGTTTGAATATGCAGATCTCTGCTAAGAACTGATGGCAACTGGAAGTGGTATTATGTAGACTGGCAGGTCACTCACATGCTGGCATGCACATGGGCAGGCTGTGGTGGTTCCCATCACTCTCTGCACAATTGGGACTTTTGTAGCCCAAGTGCTGTTTTTTTCCATAAACTTTCCTTTCTTCCATCCTGTGACCAGAGCAGTGTTTCTTGTGCTGTGCTTGGAACCACAGGATGAGCTAAGGAACCATGAGTTTTTTGTACCTTCCTTAGGCTTCTGATTTTTCTAAACTTATTCCTCAGAATTTGATGCAAATCCTTGGTGTGGTGTGAGCTGACTAGCTACCCAAAAACTGCTGCTCAATGGGGATGGGGAGCTGGGTGGGGTTTATGTAGGGTTCCACATAAATAGCTGGAAAGTACAGAAGGCTGACTAAATACTCAAGTATTGTGACCAAATTCATTTGTGGGAATAATTTTTTTTACATGATCATGCAGTAACATCATGGTGAAAACAGAATGTAAAATTGCACCTTTAATTAAGAGAAAATGGCAAGAGTACACAGAAGCACTTGAAGATTAATATTAGCTGGGCATTGTGGCAGGTGCCTGTAGTCTCAGTTACTTGGGAAGCTGAGGGTAGAGAATCACTTAAGCCCAAGAGTTTGAGGTTGCTGTGAGCTTGATGCCACAGCACTTTACCCAGGACAACAGCTTGAGACTCTGTCTCAAAAAAAAAGAAAAAAAAAGATTTATATGAAGAAGGCAGTTCTTTCATTTGTCAATATAAATTGCTTTATGAAGTAAAAAAAAAAAAATTAAGGAAAACTAGGGAAAAAAAGTAAGGGAAAAAAGTAAGGAATTTTGGGGTGAGTATGATAACTAGTAGTGTAGAAGTAAAATGTGTAATGACCAAGATCATGGCCTCTGGAGGTCTGAATCCTGGCTCCTTCACTGGTGAGTTGCATCACTTTGGGCGAGGTACTTAACCTTTGTGGGCTTGAATTTCCTTACGTAAAAAATGAAGTTGATAATAGTGACTACAAGGTGGGATCATTAAAAGTTTAGAAGAGGTCATAATTACAAAGCATCTAAAGTGGAAGAAGTGATAAGAAATATAAATTAATAACAATAGCAGTATTGAGCTCTTAATGCTTGTCAGACAAGCTGAGCTGAGTGGGTTACAGGGTTCTAGTTTATTCCTCAAAACTCTGTAAGAGGTTTATGATTGGTCCCATTTCATAGATGAAGACAGGGAAGCTCAGAGAGATTGACCAGTGTACCCAGAATGGTTCCAGGAGCAGGATTTAAATGTAGGCAAGCAATCACAGAGCCCATGCCCGCAGCTATTATCATCTACTGGAGTCAGGAAAGAAGGAGCTAAGGAAATGGGACCGAAGGCAAGCATCTCATCTACAGTTTAAAATACTGTAGCTATAAGGGATATAGGGTTTCCTTTCAGAGTGATGAAAAGTTCTGGAACTAGACAATGGTGATAGTTGCTCAGCACTGTGGATGCACTCAGTGTCACTGAATTGTACACTTTAAAGTGGTTAAAATGGTAAAAATCATGTTACATGTATTTTTACCACAGTAATTAAAAATAACTAGGGAGAAGTAGTGCCCACCTAAAGAATAACTCTGTGTGTTGATTATTTTGTCTTTGCAACTAACCATTATGACCAGGGTGCACCAGAACAATAGAACTTCTCCTTGAGGTTGACCTCTCTTTCTGAAACAGGGATTCTTTTAGCTTTACTAAAACAAAATATTTAATGCAAATTCTGGGCATGATGAAATCTCCCTGTGGAAAGTGTAGAACTGTCCCTCCTGGAAGTTGAGAGGTGTAATTGTATTTTCTTCCCCATAATAGGGTTCCTTGTACATTTAAAATAGTTAAGTGAGAAAGCATAGAAGTAAATAGTCCAGGAGGGATTTTGTTTTTACAAAATAAAATATTTAATATTTTACAATATTAAGACAAGGGGAAAAGAAATGAAATTAAGGGGAAATATTAGAAATAGAAATTAAGTATAATTTGATTTTAATTTTTGTTTTTATTGAAGTTTTGAGAAGCCCATTGACTAGTTGTTGGATTTTTTTTTAAAAAAATGTGTTTTTGAAATTCTTCATAGTTGCCTAGCATTACAGTTTTTGAAAATTTTAATCCTTTAGTGAAGAGGGGCTCACAATTGGCAAAGGCTGTGGTCATGTTGGTTTAATAATTGCCAATTGTTGGCCACTTAATTAATTGATAATAAAGAGACTACTAAGATTAACTGGTAATAAGAAGACTATTAAGGGTAGTCTTGGCTGGCAGTTGACTTTTTAAGATCTAATTTGTTTTGTTTGACAATATTTAGCCCCCCGAACATGAAATCATACAATTTACTCACCCTCCCTGTGCTTGAGTAAATTGCGCATTCTATAGTATGAATCACAGCATTTTAAGAGAATTGTTGTGCCCTGCTTCTTTATTTTGGCCACAAAGATTAGGGTAAAATTATCTGTTTTATTTAAACAACTGGTGTCTACACATACCTTGAAACAGTTAAAAGCATTTTTACTTTGTGATTAACCACTGCAAATGCAATATGCAAAAAAAGATTCTGATATAAACTTAAAAAGTGTGGTATTTTTACTGACAAAAGGCCAAAGGCCAAAGCAATAAAGCAGATTATTGCTGGTACAGATGCCTGGTCATTGTTTCCTAGATTTCAGCTAACATCCAAGAAATTCAACCCCAGATTTTCACTGTTGCCCTCTAACTATATTTTATTCCCTCCTAATTTATCAGAGGAAACTAAAGGGATGACCATATCAGCTACTCAGTTCTCTGATTTCAAAGAACTATATTTTGTACTGGGAAGACATGATTTTGCTTTTTTGAATTTAAAAATGGTGGATTGGCTGGACATGCCAGGTTGGCTGGTTAGGTCTTCCCACAGATTTAGAATTATACTATCCTATGTCATGAAGTTCATCAAATCAAGAAATAAATTATAGATATCCTTCTTTTAAAGACTTGATGTTATTTATAGTAGTTCTTATAACATTTGGTCAGGTCACTTGGCTAATTTGGGGAAAGGGGAAAGTGAAAGTAAAGATTTAACATATCGTGGTAAAGGGTCTGAGATAAGGTTCTTTAGAGATTTTTGTGGTTGCTTTCATTATTTTTAGCCTTAATAGACTCAGAAATGGGAAAACCTTAATTTTAAACAATAAAATGGGTTTGCATTCTAAAAAAAAAAAGTAATATGACACTACCATAATAAATATCACTGTTTTTGTAGCTTGTGAAAGAAAAAAATGAGCCTACATAAAAGTGAGATCCAGAGGGCAATTTCTTGAGTTTACCATGTGGCCTCTTCTCTCATCTTTTTCCTAAAGCTGCTGTTAATTTCAGAAGTGAAGAGACAAGTTAGAGGGCATCCTAAAGGTCACCCATAAAGTCACTATGCACAAGGAAAATGGGAAATCATAGCTAAATGTACCTGTATTTACAAAATATTCATTAAAAAACTTCACAAAATACAAAATATTCTTTACATGTTGGCTACCTCTTTGTAAAATTTTGTGATGACTTTATGGGTGACTTTTGGTACACCCTGCAAGTGGGGAAGCATAGAAGGGTGCCAGATCAGATTGTAATAATCATTCTATTATATTTTATAGTTTTATGATAGTAAGACATGATGGAAGTTCTAATGTCAAGTTTCTTGGATAGCCTCAATTCAGGTAAACAACAAATGAAATTTCTTTACATTTACTGATGGAGAAACTAAGAAGCTAGTCCTCCGAAGGTTGGATGATGCGGGCTATAAAAACAGTCCATGGTGAAGAGTGCTTACTATATTATTTATTCTGAAAAAGACACATGGGAAGCACAGTTCTTATTTTTACTTATTTGGTTTCACTCATTCCCAGGATGACAGATGTTCTGTTTATAGAATAAGATTTTATGCTTTTGGATGTTTGAATCACTGACGTCTAAGTGTTGCAAGATGTATTGCCTCTTAAAATTTCCCTGATATTAGTGGAATCTGGGTCTTAATCTGATGGCCTGAAATGGTTCCATTGGTTGAGGATACCAATCTGTGCTGGAAATATGGTATAATATTCCCAGTCTACCTTTAGTCATGCTGTAGTGATATTTAGGTTTTGTGATTTTTACTGAAATAGCATAGGACACATAGGCAGCAGAATGTTACTCTTTTATCATAGATATTGGGAATAGTTTTCATTAAAAGGTAAAACATGTCATCCTGCCTTCTGTCTTGACAAAGACTATTTGGTGTTATAGATTCTCTGGTGATTCCAAATCATCTGCCAATGTTAATGTAGGGTGAAATGTTCCTTATTAAGATAGGATGGAATGACTTATTAGGGAAAAATCTTGTAAGATGAAAAAGGAAAGTGGTATATGTCTAACCCAAGGAAATAGAACTATGTCTTTGGATTAAACACCCTCTGTCTTTCCTTTGCTCTGGAATTTAGTTGTCTATTCTTTGGGATAAGTGTGTAGGACTTGGTCATGAAGCAATTATTCATTTGTTTTCAAGGGACTGAAATGGGTATTTAAAAACATATTTCCCCCTGTGCTTGGTCCTTGATTTGTGGTCTTAGTGCCTCGGACATTTCCATTATGAAGTAAAAGTTGTTTGATTAAAAAAGTGGTTAGTTCAGCTATCCACTCAATTCCACAAGTGCTTTTCCTTAAGGTAGCCACCCTACTTCAGCATACAACAGAAGGGTTTTATGCAACTTACTAATTTTGTCACATAGAATATTAAAGAGACTTGTATTCAAGGGCCAAAATTTAATGAAGTTCATTTTTGTAACTTCCTCATCAAGTACATTCTTAAATGCAGCCTCCTCTTTCTCCCTTTTGTTCCTGTTCTTCTTTCCTCCCTCCCAATCGCCACCCACCCCCAATTTGTCCTAAGCCATTAAGCAGTTTTACCATGCAACTTTTGCATCAGCAGTGTAAAGGTGAAGAATGTATAAAGGTTGTAATTTTTTTGGTTTATCATGACAATAGTTTGTGACCTATCAGTATCCCTAAGAGGCTCATTGCACCCCTCTATGATCCCACACACTCCACCAGTGTTATGTGGAACACACTTTGGGAGATGTTGCTCTTTTCTGAACAATAATCCTTCACAATGCCCTCCCCCCCTTTTATTGAACTCTTAATTTAAGTAAGTCATCAGCTATACTTTAAGTCCCATCCCAAGTATTTCACTTGGTTGAAATGTTTATCTCTAAGTGAATTGCTCCGCAGACATTCACACTGAAAAATAAGTTAAGACAGAGATTCTCTAAGAAAAAAATATTAAAGTGCATTGATCCGAACCTTTAGTGAGTAGGTAATATTATCATGATCTAATCACTTGACAGAAGGTTCCCCAAGTGTCCAAACGAACAGCTCCATAATTTTCACACTGTGCTATGTGACAGATGGCAAAAACTGTTTTGATTTTCCCCAATATTGGAGGAGCAGCAAGCAGTCTCTTCCTCCCCTTTTCTCTCACTCTTTATCATGTCTGGATGTCCTGACAGCACACTGATTTTTACCACTATGATGTGTTCTTCAGATGACTTCATTTGGGGTAGCTACTTAGTATAAAAATAAAATGTGTAGGTCCCATCAAATAAACTAAGGCTAAAAAAGTGTCAAAATCCAAAAACCAGGAGGGAAATATTAGGCAATGAGAATAAGAGTCACACAGACCTGACAACTAATGTGTTGCCATGGCAACAGGAGAATCGATATTCCCTCAACTGGGCAGATAGTTGACAGTAATTTTTGTTGGGTCAGAGAATTGGGAAAAGTGAAAACCACCTTCTGCCTTGCAAAGAAGAATTGTTCCCTCCTTTTTAAACAAGAAGCTCTGGAGGATTTGTGAATGCCTGTTATCCACTTCAAACCAAGTCTAGGAGAAGGTGATGTCCATAGTCTTAGAGAAGAAGGTCCTTACCATGTGAAAGGCAAACTGTTGAGTGCTGTATTGTCTATGATTTTTTTCTAAAATCAGAGTACAAAGATGTATATTTTATATACCTGCTACTTTCTGTATAATGGGTGCCTAAAATATGGCTGAAAGCTGGCATGTTTGATCTCTTTCTCCTGTTTATGATTAACAGGCAAAGAATTTCTGTGTATGATGTTCAGGACTGTCTTGTCACATTTGAAATTAGTGTCTCCCTGGATATGGTGTCACATATACTCTGAAACCAGGTATGACTGCATTAAACTTTGCTTTGTGTTTTGTGGAAGTTATTTAGCACAAAGGAAGCCTCCGTGTTAAGATCTATTTTCCCAAATACGATTCTCAGGGAGAGCAGATTCTTGAGTTGGTGGGTTGCATAATAATATCTGATCCAGTAGAACAGGAGGTTTAATATCAGACCCATTTAAATAAAAAACGGTGCTCTGTGCAGTGCATAATGGAATGGATGATAAATTGCAAAATGGAGAATAAAAATATTATTTTCTCTCTTTTTTTGCAGTTCCTCATCTGAGAATCCATATGTTCCTTTTCCCATCCTCCCTCTTTCTCCTTCCTTTCCTTACTCCTCCCTGACTCCTTCCCAGCTTCCCTCCCTCCCTTCTTTTCTTCCTTCTTTTTTTTCTATCCATTCATCCAACCATCAAAAACTTACTGAAACTATTTGGAAATATTCACAATATACAACTTAGTTGAATAAAGTTCCACAATGTCTTTTTGGTAATGGTTCTTGATAGCTCTCTCTTATTAAGTACCATGATATGATATGTTGAAATTAAAATACGGACATGCAGTTTTAATACAAGAGCATTAACAGAAATGTCATCTCTAACAAATTAGGTACTGGGAAATCTGCCCCGTAGCCAGAGAACTATGTTCATTTTTGCCTTTTGTTATGAGTTATAAAAACAAAACTTGTGATGTGAATGCCTATGGGTTAGATTTCCAGTTGAGAGGCATGCAAAGGTCTTCATTTGGGGACGCAGGGGTAGGGGGATGGGGGTGGGGTGGGGGGTGGGCGGAGGCACTTTTTGTTTGATTCAGACAATGGATTCCTGGCCTGGGGCAGTCCAGCTGCAGCTGCTGTCAATATTGAGGTGATGAGACTAGTTTTCTAACAAGATCAAAAACAGACAATTCTGTCTGTGTTTCACTATCTGAGGAGGTAGGGTGGTAAAGGGAGGGAGAGAAGAAGGTGGAAGGAAAAGATTAAGAAAGCAAAGAAAAAGGTGATAGTTAATTCTCTAATTATTTGCTGGGGCTGCCACTTTCAAATCAGGACACATTGTATCTGGATCCACTTGTGAGACAGGAGTATGAGGAAAAGAGCAAGGCACATGCATCTCTGCTGGAGAAGTGAGAGGAGGTCATGGGGCCTGGGTTTTATAAGAGAAAGAGAAAACTGCAAACCTCACATGAGACTGAATTCAGATCAGCCTTGCAAAAGAATGCTTGGTTTCTTATTTGCCAATTACAGCATGTTCTATTTTTTCCTTCCTCCACTTTCCCGTGGTAGTATTGTTTTGAGAGCAAGACTTTAGGGGTCAACCAGTTGGCTGTTTCTGTTGGCATCTTGATAAAAGTCCCTCAGGTCAGTGGAGGCCAGTGAGAGCTGATTGTGCTCTCCTGCCAGCCCCCTGTGGTGCTTGGACTTGATTGGGAATCTGAGCTCACCTGGGCCTGAGGCTGTCCTGGTGAAAATAAGCCTCTGGTAAAACCCTCTATCTGGGCAACTTGAGTATATGGGGGAAATAAAAAGTCCTTTTATCCCAACACCTGCCTTTCCCCATCTACACACTTTTTCTTTCTTTTTTTTTTTTTGAGACAGAGTCTCACTATGTCACCCTCTGTAGAGTGCATGGCGTTACAGCTCACAGCAACCTCAAACTCTTAGGCTTAAGCGATTCTCCTGCCTCAGCCTCCCAAGTAGCTGAGACTACAGACACCCCCCACAACACATAGTTGTCATTGGTTTTAGCGGGCCTGGGCCAGGTTTGAACCTGCCAGCCCCGGTATATGTGTCTGACGCCCTAATCACTGAGCTACAGGCACCAAGCCCATCTATGCACTTTTAATTCTTCAGTTAAAATAAATACAATGACTAGGAAAAGAAAATCAGAAAAATAAGTAAACCCAAGAAACTGAACAGAATGGCTTTATGGTATTTACTTATGAATTCGGGAAATATCTGTTGAGTGCATGTTCTGTTCCAGCACCGTGCCAGGCCCTGGAGATAAATATACCATGGAACTAGTAGGCATAGCTTCTGCCCTCAAAGGCCATGGCCTATTCAATCAATGAGGAGATGCATATTCTGGCATTTTCATATTTTGATTAAACAGATACATGGGATACAGAGTAAGTTACAGCCTGTTTTCTTCTTTTTTAAGATATTTGAATTTTGGGCGCATGTACAAATGATCAACATAATGCAGTAGAAAAATATTAACTTGTTTTATTGGAAATAAGTTCCAAATTATTTGGTCCATATCATATGCTGTATTCTGTACCCAGGAAAAGTATTGTTAAGATTAATAATAGTAATTTCCAGGCTGCACAGGCCTGATTGAGTAGCCACAAAAATATCAAACTCAGGCTCAGGGCAGATCCTCCTGTTTGAGTCAAATTAGCTCTTTGGGAACAATTGTGTACCTTTCTGAGGACTAAGAAGGTTGCCCTAATATGTGTTCTAGTATGGAGCCAATGGCTACATGTGGCTATTTAAGGTTTAATTAATAAAAATTTAATCTAAAAATTAGTTCTTCATTCACACTAGCTACATTTCAAGGGCTCAGTGGGTACCATACTGAACAGAGTATAATATAGAACATTTCCAATATTCCAGAAAGTTCTATTGGGGAGTGGTATCCCAGCACACATGCATTCATTCATTCTTGGACATCTACTAGGTGGTAGTCATTTTCCTGATGAACCTAAGACACAGTCCCTGCCTCTATGGGCATTCAGGCCAGTGGAGAAGCAGATTATAAATCATACAAACAGAGGATGTGGTGACATTTGAGAAGGACAAGGGTGGGGCTGTCATGACAGGCAGTGGGAGAGAAAAGCTGCTTAGATGGGGCTATGAGGATAGTCCCTTCTGAGGAGCTAACAATGAGGCTAAAATCTGATGTATGAGGAGGAGCCAGGCCTATAAATTCCAAAAATAGAAAAAATGGTGTTTTAGGCATAGGGAACAGCATGAGCAAAGCTCCAGAGGTGATCAAGAGCTAGGCTTTTTCATGGCTGCCCCTTGTGCACAGAACTCTGGGGATGGCAGGAGAGATCTACATTCCTGTCCCCAGTCACAACTGCGCCACCTTCACCAGGATGCTCTCCCTTCCTTGTGTCTGGGCTTTCTTCCAATTCAACAGTAAGCCTCAGAAGGAAACTAAGAGAAGCTGAAAAGAGCTCATGTAGCTTTTATTAAAGGAACTTATGTCTTGGGGATTGACATGTTCCATCTGATTGTGGTTAATAATAAGCTGTGGAGGCTTCTCTGTGGTCATGCTCATTATTGTCTTTATCTGCAAATGTGTTCCCATTCCGGGCCTTGCTGAGGACTCTCTGAGAAGACGGGTATCTGTTCCCGAATTGTTTCCTGGTCTCTGAGCAGAGCTTTGAGTACCCGGGTTGGCTGAGTCCATCTCCTTGGTTCAGGGCATTGGGACATTTGAAGCTAGGAGGGACTCACATCTCCTCACAGGCTGTCCTCCAGAATTCACACAGGCCCCAGCACATGGAGCAGGACCCAGCTGACATTGACACTGGGTAATGGCCTATGATTAAAACTCTGTGATCTCCAGAAATTATTATATAACTCCTGGAGCCGGGGGAGCTGCATGCAGTTGTAGTAGTAACAATACTTAGCAAAATTCCTACTGCAGCCATCTCCTGTAGAACCACAACAGTGATCCTTAGGACATGGGGGCTTGGGCAAGTCAACTTTTTTTTCCCCTCAATAAGAACATTTTAAGAACTAGGGCTTCCACTGGGATTTCCTGAGGAAATTGTGTAGTGAAGTTAATGATGCATTAAAACTGCTATATAAAAATGTCACAACTGTGAAGACAGTGCAAATAGGAAAATCTTTCAGAGAAAGGTCACCAGTTATCAGAAAAGGTATCTGGAAATGAAGCCCCAACTAAGCAAAAAATGAGTCCACTGAGGATTACATAAAAATTATTCTTTCTCATTGTTCTTTTTTGACATCTCAGATGCATAATTTGAATCTAACTAAAAAGCATGCAAAGGCAAAGAGTATCATTGTGAGTAATTGATGAATCACACTGCCTTCTGTATTATGTCTCTAATAGACAAATACCCATTTGTGTTTAGGTATATTCTATTGTCTATATCAAATATGATGTTCAATGGGAGAGAGTTAATTAAATAACCCTCTGAAATAGTGTTTTATGATATCGAAAACAAATGCTATTTCAAAAAATGATTCTATACTTCTTAAATGAATATTAAAAAATCAGCCACAAAAAGTTCTTTCCTCTGTGCTTGCATTGACAGCACTGTGGGTGAGGAGAGGGATTGTTCTGAAGAGGCTCTAGGCATATAGAAGCCGGTTGAGGGGTCTTCAGGGCAGAATTATCTTACAAATTCTTAAGATGCTTCATTAATAGAATACAAGGCAGGCAGGTATAGAAAGAAATGGTGCTGTAGAGGGGTCTTACTTCTCTAGTATCTTTGTTGGAATGAGGAAGAAATGATGGAAAGGAAGGCTACTCAAAACAATTTGTTGGGATTTGGCATTTTTATAAGGAAAGTTTGTGACTGAGTATGTGCGTATGCGTATGTGTAACAGGAGTGTCCTTTAGCTGAGAAACACAGGGTGAGATGAATACAGGACTTCAGCTATTTAACAACTGAGACACGGCCCCCAAGTAAAGTGAACTCTGTGTGGCCAGTTGCTTTCCAGTGTTTTTTCCTTCAATTTGATTGTCTTTTTTATAGGACTTAGTTGTATTATTGTTGCCTTTATAACCAGGTGCTCATGTAGTTCAAATTTGTAGTGATATATTCAACATGTTCACTTTGCAGATATGTGAGAAAAGTCCACATTTATGAGATAAATGTCATGAAAGTATCTTGAAGAAGTTTGTTTTTATTCTGAATAGACTAGGGAATTTTTCTTTATAGATAATATACAATTAAAATGTGTTGAGTGACATTGTCTTCACCATGAGTCAATTTTAATTTTTAGGAGCAAGGTGTCTTCTCTGCATTCATTGAAGTCGTATTTTCTCTTTGTATGTACTTAAGTATTTAGAGAAACATGGCCCATAGGAAAGTCTAAAATTATACCATTACTTTTGTTCAGCAGCCAGTAAAATCATCTGGGATTATTAATAATTTTTTAGGTTCCATGACTTTTCACAAAAACATTAGTACTTCCATTCTCTTTTTACTACTTTATATGCAATTCTGGCAACTTTTTAGTTTTAAATCATCATCCTCTAGAAATTTGAAAAGAAGTTATATTTTCTGCATATTCAAGTATGAAGTCTTGAAGAATTACATGATAAAATTTTTGTTTACCTTCTTTTTCCTTTATTCTCAAACATAGCTATTTAGAATAACTTACTCATAACATGGCAATAGCATTAACTTTATACTTTCTACAAAGATTGCTTTTACTTATTAAATGCATCCTCAAAAGTTAATAAAAAATTGGTTCACACAGTAAGTGAATCAGATTATGTATGAAGCCCAGGTTACACTTGAACTGTTCAAGGAAAACATGTATTTGTTGGTTTTTTATGAGTGGTCCCAGTATCATTGTGGACTTCCTGAAACTACCAAAAAGAAGAAACACATTTTGAAAAGATGAAAAAAATTATGTTCTCCAAAAATTCATATATTGAAGTTTTAGCCCCTTGTACCTTGGAATGTGACCTGATTTGGATATTGAATCATTATAGATGTGGTTGATTAAATTGAGGCCATGATGGAGTAAGGTTTACCCCAATCCAATACGGTTGGCATCTTTATAAGAGGAGAAGGTTTGGACACAGACATGCACACAAAGAGACCACCATGTGAAGATGAAGGTAGAGATCATGGTGATGTTTCTGTAATTTAAGGAACACCCACGATGGCCAGCACACCACCAGAAACTAGGGGAGAGGCACAGAACAGATTCTCTGCACAGCCTTGGAAGAACCAACCCTGCTCACACCCTGATCACAGACTGGTAGCCTCCAGAACTGTGAGAAAATAAATTTCAGTTGTTTAAGCCACTCAGTGTGTGGTACTGGTTACAGCAGCCCTGGTAAACTACTGGTGAATGAAAAAGCACAAAACAATTGAGTCACCATGGCCTTTCAACATGGTGGTGGTTTGTTACCAGGCTAGAAAATGAATACTTACAACAAACTAGGTGTGCAGTATCTGACTATTTCCCAACACTACCATAAAAAAGCAGAGTTATTAAAGGATCTGCAATCACTGGGTAATTCGGCTCTTGACACTGATGGATGGAATTTGGCTTTTCCTCTCTGCCAAAGCTGCTGAGTGGATAAATGTTTTATTCATGAGACCCAGGACAGGAGGAATGCCAAAGGCTTAAGAATATTTTAAGAATATCTTTGAGATGTCAGGCAAGTTATCAGGAGGTGTTAAGCAAGGAAGCATAGGTGCTACATCAACCCACCTGGACAACAAACCCCATGCAAAGGCTGGAATTGGTGACCATGGTCTTGGGAAGCCACTCTGTTTTCTCTGTTCATGTTGTATTTTGTATTCATTTGTAGACTTGGGCACAGCTCAGACAGCAGGAATCCCTACTATGGTTGGAGTGTCTTTCTATCTCACACAGACCCCAAGCTAAGCCAATTTGGAGGATAGTCATAGCCCTTGAACTTCTACTGGCCTATGGATTGAAACTCACAATCATTCTCCTGCATTGGCAACTGTCTTTACTGAGGGAGTCATTAAAATGACAGCATGTGGCTTTAGTTCAACATCTCAGGAGGCCCATTAGCTACACATTTTCACTACCTATTAACAAAATGGTACTCCAAATTATTTAGTACAACAGATTATTTTCTGCTGCAAGGAGAGAGAGAGAACCGTTTAAGCATGGACAAAATTGCCAATGTGAATCTGGTTTTCCTATATAAAAAGTCTTTTATATAATAGTGGGTTCTAATAAACAATGTTTGTACAGATTCAGACAGTCATAATAAAGGAAATTCGAGGTATGTGAATGAATTATAATGAAAATGCCCCCTGACCTCTAACTCTCTATGATGGCCAGAGGATTTTAATATTTAATAATCTGTATTAAGAAACTTTTAAAATTGGAATCAGGTAAAACAATAAACAATAAAGTGCGGCTGGGGCAAAGTTGTCAATATAAACATTTTTTCTTATTGGTAAGGAAATATGCATCTAATTCCAAATGAGTCTTACCAAGTTTTTGTAACTCTATTAAAAATGTACTGGAAAAAAAAAAGGAAAAAAAAATATACTGGGTTAAACTGCAAAATTCATCAGTGGATGAAAAACAGGCAACTTTTAGGTATAGATTGCCCTTTATATTTGGGGAGCTTCCATATTAAAGACTCTAAGAACTTTCCTTTGGGTTTTGGTTAGGAAAAAAAAAAATCAAAGAGCAAAATTTGACAGTAACAGGCACTTTGAGACATGCTGTCAAGATGAGTCAAAATATGCCACTATATCCTCCCCTTTCTATCTGTCAAGCCATTGATTATTTTCAATAAAGAAAGCCAGTGACAGTTGCTAGGATTGTAGAATTCAGCATATGAACTAGGTGATGCCTGTCATTCTCCTCTAAACAGACAAGAAGAAATTTACTCACTGCACCTGAAGCATATTTTTGGGATCGGATTAACATACAGTTTCATAAAGGGTAAAAATAAAGGGCAGAAAAATGAAATGTCAATTAGACCTCAAGACCCTTTTCTCAAGCTTATTTGGGATTTTCTATGAAACTGTTTATTTTATGCCCTTCTCCTATAAAGAAACAACAAATTAAGAAAACACTTTTTAAACTTTTTCTTACTATTTTGTTAGGTAAGAGGTATTTGGGTGTCCCGGAGTTTTCAACAATCAGTGAACACCATGCCCCCTCCTTGCAGGTGCAGCTGGCCGGTCGCTCTTGCTCACGGGAGTCATTAAAGGTTTGGGCTGTATGGGAACAGTTAAGTGTCTTGCATATTTTATGACCATAAATTCCCTGGTCACCTGGTATCCCAGGAGAATACTGGAACCCATAGTAGAGATTCACTAGAGCCACAAAGAATGACTGACATGGAGGAAATTTGCAACAACAGCAGCAGCAGTACCCCCATTTTCATAGGCAGCAGGGATGTGGACCAGAATCCAGGGGCAGAGACATGACACAGGGGTAGAGGCCAGAGGTTAAGGGTAGCATGCTCTTGCCAGGGCATCTTGAGGCTTTATGTGAGTCCAAAGCTCACCTGCCAGGGTAAGCTTGCCGCTTAGTTCTTTGGGCCTTCCTTGTGATTCCATGAGCTCCCCAACACCCTTTCAATAAACTCCAATTTCACTTCTATCGGCCATAGTTTTTTTTTGTTTGTTTGTTTTGTTCGTGCAACTAAGAAACCTGACTGATGAAATATGACTTCATTTTGCTTGCAAAACCTCAGAGGGCTCAAAATGTGCACAGGTTAGAGCAAAGCTGTTAACTGGAACCTGTTACATTAATATAAGATAGTATTCGGTTGATTTTCTCTGTGTCAAGTTCTATCATCTCAATGTGCTCAGTCAATACTGGAGAAAAATAAAAGGAGACTATTTGCTATAATACAAAATTAATAGTAATAGTGGCAGAAGTAGCAAACATTTGAGATTTTAGCTGTGCCAGGCATTGTGCTAAAAGCTTATATAAATTTTTTAATGTAATGGTGTCAACTATCCTAAGCCAAAGTATTGTTGTTATCATTTTATTTATGCAGAAACTGCGGCACAGAGAGGTTGTATGACTTGCTAAGTGGCACACAGCTCAGAATTGGCAAAACAGGTTTGAATCAAAGATTGTCTGATTCAGAACTTGTGATCCTAACTTTGTGTACACTTAATTGTCCCACTTCTGATATTTAAAAAGCCATTTTTTTCTTTTTCTTTTCTTTTCTTTTTTTATTAAATCACAGCTGCGTGCATCAGTGCAATCAAGGGGTACAATGTACTGGTTTCATATACAATCTGAAATGTTTTCATCAAACTGTTTAACATAGCCTTCATGTCATTTTCTTTTTTTTTTTTCCATTGGTAAGACAGAATTTATTTACAGAAAAGAATACAGAAAACACTAAAGCTCCTGGTAGAGAGAGAGAACTCAAGTGGGGAGAGAAAACCTCTCTCCGTTTCTCTCACGGTCTTTCCCCATCTCCTCCTTTAGGCTTAAAAAGCCATACAATTTCAAAATAGTTTTACTAAGTCCTTAAGAATAAGCCTACATATTATTTTTTGCTGAATTATGTATAAGACAATCCCCAAAACAAGCCATCAGTGTCAAACCTGAGTTTGAAAAAAGACACGTTTGGTTTGTTGTTCTTTTAATGATAAAAAAGAAAAGAGAATCACCTTTGGGTGTAGGGTTGGAGAAATGAGGTGTGGTTAACAGCTGTTAAATACTCAGGTTAACCATTTATATCAGCTGTCACTACCTGAAGTTTTATCTGTAGCCCGCCAGAGCCATACTCTGAATAATATGTTTTTCCTTTTCTTCTTTTAAAAAATTTCTCAGCCTGTATAATCACATGACTTTTTTTGTGTGTGTGAGACAGGGTCTCACAATAATTTGTTCATATGAGATCAGTATGTTGTTTTTTGGGGAAAAAGGACACTGGAGATATTTGCCTGGTACACTCCGCTGAAGTCTGACTTGCAGAACCCAGGGTCCCAAGTCTGCCATTAGACACATTCACGAGCAGCCACATTTTCAGGACACATTTTTAATGTCTTGAAATTCATAGTACTAAGCCCTGCTTAAGAATATAATTTAAAGCTCTTTAGAAGAAAAATGTACAGGATTAACAATCCTTAAATCACAAGTAAATATTTTGAAACACTGGTTGGCATGCTCTGATGGGCATTTTCAAAGAACCTCCTAATAAATGCTATTTGGTCTACTTATAAAATGTTAAACCTTTCATAAATTCAAAACATAGAACCCTTGAAGGTTGTCCTCAAGCTAAATGAACACTTTTTCTTAAAAGTTCTCTTAAATGTATTAAGAAACAAATCTGTTACAGAAATGTCAAGAAAACTCTCCTGGGGAATAAACCAGTTTATAATCTAACAAAGATTAAATACAAAATACACTTATTTCTGAAATATATGGTACATATATATTTAAATGTACAACCTTACATATAATATGTAAAAATATATATTACATGTGAAAATGAAATACATCTATACACATATTTAATATGTATAAATACATATGTAACCCATAAAATAATCATGAAGTTAAACATTGGTGCAATCATAGTAGATCCTAACTGGTTTGCACCCTTGTTTATTGCTTTTCTCTTGCTATAACTACTAAGTCTGCTTGCTCTTGGATCACATTACACTGTTAAATCTTCTGATAATTTGAGAAAAGTATTGCTTCTAGCTGTTGCTGCAATAGCAAACCAAAGAGACCTCCTAAACTGGTATGAAAGCTATCAAACCTGCTCTGTTCATTAGAATTCCCTTTACTGTCCTTTCATTTGCATGTTGTTGTTTTAGGTTAAGCAAAAGAAAATCCCTAGAAGGCTAATAGAATGGGGCAATAATCCATGATGATCACTAACGCACAAATGCCAGAGTTTGTGTGTGTTAACTAGGCCGATTGGTTTTTGCCTTCCAAGAATGCTATTACTTCTAACTTGTATTTTCCCCTTAGCCTCCATTATTTCTTTCTTCATTGTGCTATGGGGAAAAAAGTAGTAAAAATTATCATTGCAAATATTTTAGAGTTAAAGACATCAGGCTGGAAAGAAAAATGTTTAAGCAAACAAAAAAACTAAAATTTTGCATAGTAAGTCATCACTGTATACAATTTGTTATTTCACAAATAGTTGATAATATTTTTTAAAGAAAAAGTCCTCCAAAAAAGTTAGGTAAATACTTGAAAGATTGAACCATAATGAATTACTGAGCAGCAGTGAGCTGATTTTGTTAATGCAAACCATACCCCTCATCAGAAATAATGCACAGGGTAGACCATTAGTCTGGCTTGATTTTCCTTCATTTATTCATGAAATATTTATTGAATGTCTATGATATGCTGGGCTTTGTGCTTGACACTTAGTGTGTGATAAATGATACAGCCACTTTCCCTGGCTGAATGGAGCTTAAATTTGGTGGGTAAGAGTAATTACAATATGATGTGCTGAATGTAATAACAGGGTAAGCAGAGGGTGGCAGTCTCAAGGATCTGGAACTTTTACAGAAGGAAGGGATTAAGCTAGGATTTAGGGGCATTGAAATCAGCAGGAAGAGGTACAGATAGGCATCTTCTATAACAAGAAGGATCATGTGCATTGCTCAGAGGTAAGAGAGATCCTGGGATACCTGAAGATGCAAAGAAATTCCACACAAATGCAGCTGGTCAGGATTAATAAACTAGACACAAATTGCAGGGCAGTGATAAGAACTGTGAAAATACACTGAGCACTGTTAAAAACAAAGGGTTTTGATACCCAGGAAAGAAGAGCAAAAAGAGTGCAATAAAGCCATGCAGCCAGGCTAGAGCCCAAGACCAACCAAGAAACAGGATAAATGCTAATGACCAGATACTTCAACTGAGGCAGATGAACTACACATCAAGAAGACAGATGTACTGTCATGGGCAGAAGAAGGCCAGCAGTGATGGACAGTATTTTAGAAAATAGTTGAGGAGTTTTCAAGCAGTATTCATTCAGGAGTAGATCTCAACAGCCTGACATGGTGGATGATGATGAACATTGAAAAAGTATATTATTTTGAAGATGAATGGAGGTGAGTATGGGTAAAATATGACTTTCTTTTTGGAGGAAATTAGGTAGGTTTTATAGAGTCTTTTGTCAATTCTTCAACAGTTTCTACTCCAGATAAATTTGGAGGTCATGGTTAGGTACCCATTATTGTCTCTTGAACATTAATAATGGCTACTTACATTTAGAGACAGAAGTTCTTTTAAAAAATTAGTGGAATATTTCAATGATACAGAAGAGTATGGTGAATTATTAATACATAGCAAATACCTATGTGCCTTCCATCAGCTTCATCACACATGATTTCTACCAAATTTGCAGAAGATATTTTTAAGAAATAAACATTACAGATATGTTAAATTTCCATATACACCACTCTCTCCAATTCTTCTTTCCAGAGAGAACAGTTACCCTGAATTTAATGTTAATCAATTCTATGTATGCATATTTTTTATAATTTTATACTTAAAGAATATAATGAATTGGAATTTCTTAACTGCATACAAATGGCATTGTCTTATATATGCATCATTCTGTATGCTTTTTTTTATCAGTGTTATATATTTTGAAATTTATCCCTGTTGACATAGAAAGCTGTAGTAATCTACATGATACTTTTTAATTGCTCAATTTTGTTACATTCTTTTAGTATACTGTATTTTAATGACACTTTCTTCAGTTGATCAATACATTGTCTTTAAAAACTTTTGCTTTCAGAGGTGGTGCCTGTGGCTAAGTCAGTAAGGCGCTGGCCCAATATACCGAGGGTGGCAGGTTCAAACTCAGCCCCGGCAGACCTGCAACAACAACAACAACAAAATAGCCGGGCGTTGCGGTGCACACCTGTGTTTCCAGCTACTTGGGTGGCTGAGGCAAGAGAATCACCTAAGCCCAGGAGTTGGAGGTTGCTGCGAGCTGTGTGACACCACGGCACTCTACCGAGGGTGATAAAGTGAGACTCTGTCTCTACAAAAAACAAACGAACAAAACAAAAAAATCTTTTGCTTTCATAAAGAACGCTGCAATGAGTTAATTACTTATGAAAGTGAGAGGGTGCATAGGCAGGGTATGTGTGTGAGTATGGCATTGGAAGTGCTAGATCATAGGAAACACTCATGTCCAATTTTACTAAAATTTTACTGCTCTCCAAAGTGGCCTTATCAGTTTACACGCCCAGCAACTGTGTACATACTTTATTTTTTGTATTTCTCCATATCTTTGCCAGCATATAGTATTGCCATCCTCATTTTTGCCAATCTCATGAGTGTGAAATGATCTATCAGTCAGAGTCTACCCAGGAACAATCTAAGTCAGTGGTTCTCAACCTGTGGGTGGTGACCCCTTTGGACTGTATTAAAGGTTCGCAGCATTAGAAAGGTTGAGAACCACTGATCTAAGTCTTTTCACAGAGGACGTTTAATACAGGTAATTGACTCGACATGAAGCCAAACTGGACAGGAAGCAACAACCACAGTGCTATCCACCATAGGAGGCCACCAGCAAGCCTCTGGCCGACCGGGCAAGTGGAGAGTGGTGGTAAAATAGTACTGAATCTGGGGTCACCGGATAGAAACTAACACCCAGGAGGTAACGGTGAGAAGTGAGGAGGGAGGAGCTGGAAACAGAGTCTCCAGAGGCTTGCAGAGACAGCCAGAGATCCTGCCAGAAGGAAAGTTAAATGGGGAGAGATATCTGGCGTCTCCCGCTTCCCGGCCTTCGATCTCCTGGCACCTTCCACCGTCCAAACTTACCTGGAAGCTTGAAGAAGTTACCCGTGATATAAAGAAAAGAAGATGGGTGGAGAGATAGTAATTGGTGGGATCACACTTATGGTGCATCTTAGAAGGATATAGGTGAAACTTACTAAATGCAGAACACAAATGTTTTCATTCAATAACTAAGAAAATGCCATGAAGGCTATGTTGAACAGTTTGATGAAAATATTTCAGATTGTATATGAAGCCAGCACATTGTACCCCATGATTGCACTAATGTACACATCTATGATTTAATAAAAAAGAAAAGCAGGAGAAGAGAGGAGCATAGATCTGAACCCACACAGTTGATGGGAAGGAACAGTTTGCGCATGTGGTTTTCATTCGCATGTCTCTGATTCACACGGAACATTTTCTCACATGTTTATTGGTCATTTTGTTCCCTTTCCTATGAATTTCTGTCTATCTGATTTTGTCCATGTTTTTCCTATTGGTCACTTATTTCTATTTTATTTTGGGGATTCTTTATGTATCCTGGACATTAATCTTTGTCAGTAATATATAACGTAAGCTAATGTTATTCATAGTCTGTGACTAATTTTCCACTTTGTTTATGATATAGAAGTTTTAAAAACCTAATAAAGGTTCTTAACTTTTAAGGTTAGCATTTGTGTTTTGATCAGAGAACTCCTCCCCTATCCCAATTCGTGTTCCTCTATGTTCTCTTTCTAAAATTCTACTTCCTCTTTTCATTTTCAGGCTTTAATGCACTGGGATTGGGGAAAGTTAGTTTTCTTATAGTGTAATAAATAAAAATATCTTCCTGTGAGATAACCACTTGTCTCAGATTATTTTTAATACTTCTTTTTATTATGATCCTTGTCATATATTCAATTTCCATGCATGTAATGGTTCCTTTTTGTTTGAATCCATTTCTGAAATCTCTACGGTGTGTAATTGTCTCATGTATATCTATGAACAACACACTATTTTAATAGTGCTTTAAAATAAAGCCTGATATTTTAGAAGACTAATCACCTCACTTTTTTTTATTTCAAACTTGACTAGGCTATTCCAGATTTTACAGTGTTTTGTATAAATACTAAAATAATTTTATCAAGTTCCACAATAAACTTCTTAAGTTTTAGTTTATTTTTTGCTGAATACATACATGAATATGAGCAAGGCTGCCATTTTTATAATTTTATCTTACCATTTATTAACATGGTATGTACAAGGTCTGACAGCTAAGTTTGCAAACTTGCCACCATGCACGTACATTGGCAACACTGTACCAGCAACTCAGTAAGGTTTCATAACCTTGGTATATCAGTGTCTCACAGTTGTGCTCCTGTGGACGTATGGTAGTGCCTTGCTGAGTGGTGTTCATAAGTTTTGCATGCCATCATGAGAATGTCAGAGCTTGAATTAGAGTACTGAACAAATTTCTTGTTAAGCTTGGTGAGAGTTGAAGTGAAATCAGGGACATGTTAGTCCAAGTTTATGGGGATTACACCATGAAGAAAATTCCAGTGTACAAATGAATTAAATGTTTTTTGTCTGGGGAGAGAGAAGGCATCCCTGATGAAGAGAGGTCAGGAAAGCTAGTAATGAGCAGAATTAAGGACAATGTTGCAATTGTGCATCAAAATCATTGGCTGACAATGGAGAAGCAGAGCAGACCAAGTAAACATCCATTGGGCAACAGTTAGGAAAATCTGGACTGAAAATGTCAGCCAAGAACTCATGGCTCTTGCATCACAACAATGTACCAGCTTGCATGACACTGTCTGTGAGGGAGTTTGTACCAGTAAACAAATAACTGTATTGGAACATCCTCTCTACTCACCCGATCTGGTCCCCAATGACTTTTCTTACCTGAAGATTAAGGAAATACTAAAAGGAAGACATTTTGATGATATTCAAAACATCAAGGGAAATATGCCAACAGCTTTGATGGCCATTCCAGAAAAGGAGTTCCAAAATTACTTTGAAGAGTGGATGAGGTGCTGGTGTCAGTGCGTAGCTTCCCAAGGGAGTACTTTGAAGGTGACTATAGTAATATTCAGCAACGAAGTATGTAGTACTTTTTCTAGGACTATTTTGTGAATTTAATTGTCAAACTTTGTACATATCTTCTATTATTTAAGTCATCTTTTACACATTCTTTCATTCTTACAGAAAATATTTAATATATATTTTCTAATTTCTTCCATAAAATTATTACATATTCTGATTATTTTCTTCTTGACATGTTATACTATGAATTGTCATTCAAATTGCATTCTTGATTAGTTGCTGCTAAGACAAGAGAAGGTAGAAAATTCTTATGTACCCAGTTTATATCCAGAAAACTTGCCAAACCATTTTATTTGTTCTAACTTTGTGTTTAGGTTCCTATGGATTTTTGTGAAGACAAAAATCATACCATATGTGAATTATAGTAAATTTATTCTTCCTTCATGACCCTTATGCCTTTTGCTTAGTTTTTGTGTCTTACCACCTTGGCCTGAATCTATGAACAGACGTTGTGACAGCTACTTGTTTTTAGCTTTAAAAGGTACTCTAATGTTTTTTTCTCAGCTCAGCTTTTTGTGTTAGGATTTTTGCTGATTTCTCTTTTCAGGATAAGAAAGATCACTTTTCCTCTTCGTTTGCTAAAGTTTTAAAAAAATTAAACAATGGGTGTTAATTGATGACATTCTTTTTCTGCATCTATCGAGATGATCCAATGGCCTTTCTGAAACAGTTTTTTGAAGACTAATGCTCTTCCTGAGTAAAATTTGGACTTGAAATATAAAAAAATCAATAATGTACCTATGGATATAGATATAAAAATCACTTTTCAGAAGGATGACAAGATTACATACAAAAATGATTATAAGTGGTACTTTTGGAGAGAAAAAGAGAAAGAAATTGAAGGGAGGTGGGCAGACAGAGGAGTAGTGATGATAGAAAAAGAGCAGTTAGTTTTATCTGTAATGTTCTAATACTTCTTTTAAAGGATACATATATGTGTGTGTGTCCACGTGCATGTATATGTATATTTTTAAACTTGATATTTCAAATTAAAAGAATAAAAATAATCATAATCAGAAAAATTATAGTGGGACTAATGTTTACTTAATGCTCTGGCATTGATTTAATTTGGAAGTATATGGTCGGAGGGATTATATGGGGGAGAAAATAAATCCCACACATGTAAAATTCTGGGCAGCTACACATTTAAATAGGCTGTCTGAACACACCTCCTCCTTAATGAGGAAAAGAAAAGGAGCTTTGTGGCATTTTTTTAAAAAATATTTTTGACAGATGATACCAGAAGACATATATAAACTCAGACTGGGTGGAGCATAACTAAGGAGGTATATGTGTAAAATATGTACTTAATCTTGAACAAAGTGAAAAAAAAAATCAGATAGTCACTGGTTAAGTATCAAATAGCTTCCAAAAACAAAAAAAACCCATGGGTAAAAGAAAATTAGCTTACAAAGAGAACAACAACAAAAAAAGGATGGGCCCAAGGTGCCTGGGGGTCTGGCAGGGCACATCTGTGGGTGTGAAAAGACAGGGCGAGGCAGAGAGAAAAGATGGCCCGGAGCAGGAAGAAGACACTGTGGTGTCCTCTCTTACCTGACAGCCACACTGATGTCCCTGCACTTGTTCATCATTCTACAAACCTCCTCCATTAACGGTTTCCTAGCACCAATCTCCATCCTGACATGGTCAGAATAAGTCCACGGGAAAGAGAACTCAAAGACTGGACTCTTAGTAACTTGTAATGTCACTCTTATGTCTGAGGATGATGAGAAAATAGACTATTTTTGTTCATAATATGCATGGAACCAGGAGATACATTTTCCACACTTTGTCATGTTATTTGAAGTTACAAAGACAAAGAAATTGGAAATGGTTAGGCTTTTGTAATGTTGGGAAAGATGTTTTATTGAAACAACAATTCTGAAGAAATTAGAGGCTCGGATTTGTCTTAACTTTGGCTCTCAGGACCATCATTATACTAAATATTGAAATAATACTACAATATTCTTCAAATGCCAGCACTAATTACCCATGTGATTTCATAAAGGTGTACACATGAACAAAGCCAGTGATTAAGGGTTAGACTTCAGAGCCTGATTTGAACTCGAGCTCCACAATCTTGCTGAGGGACTTTGCCCAAGTTTCTTAACTACCCTAAGCCTCAGTTTCTTCATCTCTTAAACAAGGTAATGATCCATCCCTTATAAATTTTCTATGAAGTATAAAAGATGCAATGTAGTAAAATGTACCATAGTGCCTTACACAGTACAAAGCATGGAAAGTGGTGACAGTGGTGCAGCAGTGGAGATTACTAGACATTGAATTTATCAAAAGTATATTTTGTGATTATGTAGCAATGGCACTGTAATCATTTGCATGCAACAAAACCAAACTTTAGTGGCTTAACCAAATGGTGCTGTATTTTTCTCATGTCCAGAGGGAGGCAGCTAAGGGCTTATATGATGGAATAAATCCTTAAGCACTCAAACCCCTTCTGTCTTCTTCTCCCACCCTTAACAAATGACCCTTATCTCCACAGTCACAGTATTATCTTGCCCTTCAGGAATCATACTCATACTCCAGTAAAAACAAAAGGAAAAGTCACTGGGCAGAATACTGGGAAAGCAGAGTTCTTTTTATCAGGAAAACAAAGCTTTTCTAGAAGCTCTAGCTTTTCCAGAAAAGCCTTCTCTTATACCTCATTGGTCATAATTCAGTTGTATGAGCAGCCCTACTATAGTGGAAACTGGAAAACTGTCTTTTTCAAATAGTGCTACCTCAGGATGGAGGTCAAGATGACACACTAGAGACATCTCCTCACCAGCTGCTCTCTGGAAGATCCAGGTGAGGGGACTCCAGCCACTTCTTACTGGATTTTCCTGCCCAGAAAGATCATTGCCAGGGCCAGAGGACAGTTAGACAGTAAAATAGTGCTGCCTTAGTAAAGCTGTGGTTCTTACAGGAAGGAAAAAAAGGAGGACAGATACCAAATAGGCAACCATGATACTCTCGGATAGTCTGGAATTAAGGATTACTTGCTGCCTGACCTTCCAAGTGCCTAAGGCCTTAGGCATGAGTTGGGGTATGGGAAGGGAGGGTGGAGAGAGAGAGAGAGAGAGAGAGAGAGAACATTTGTATATGGCCTGATTTAATAAAGGTCCAATATGGTGGTGGTGTGGCAACATCTATTATCTCTTTAGGGGAAAGCAATATGAAATACTAGGCAAGACTTTTTAGTTGTTCCAAAATACACTTGTTACTTGAACAATGCAGGGTTTAGGAAGTCAACCCCTAGGCCAGCGGTTCTCAACCTGTGGGTCGTGATCCCTTTTAACTAATTGTGGCATTCGGAAAGTTGAGAACCACAGCCCTAGGCAGTTGAAAGTCCACATATAACTTTTGACTCTCCCCAAACTTAACTACTAATAGCCTACTGCTCACCCATAGTCTTACCAATTACACAATCAATTAGCACATAGTTTGTATGTCATATATATTGTACACTGTATTCTTATAAAAAGTCATCTAGAGAAAAGAAAATATTATTAAGAAAATAATGAGAAAGAGAAAATGTATTTACTATTCATTAAGTGGAAGTAGATCACCTCATCTTCATCCTTTTCCTCTTCATGTTGAGTGGGTGAGGAGGAGGAAGGTGGGAGTGGTCTTGCTATGTCAGGGCTGGCAGAGGCAGAAGAAAATCTGTGTATAAGTGGACTTGTGTGGTTCACACCCATGTTGTCCAAGGGTCAACTGTATCTTTCTGTCATAGAGGGCAGCATGGTGTATTGATAAAGAGTAAATCTCGGAAGTCAAGGAGTCATGACTTTGAATTCTGGCCCTGTCCCTATGTAAATGTGTGATTTTGGCAAGTGTTTTTTTACTCTCTCTAGAATGTAAACTTCTATGAGAGCAGAGCTTTGCTTTGAACCCAATATATCCCTATCCACTAGGAGAGATCTTACCTGGAGTAGGTGATTCAATTTTAGTTGAATACTGAATGGATGAATCAATCATCTTCTCTGAACTCTGGGTTTCTTAGCAGAAAAAGGAATTAATAGAGGCCCATCTTTAGACGTCATGATGAGGATGAAATGAGAAAAAGTATGTTTTCCAGAACTCTTCATGACTCCATCGTTACAGAAGTACAGTTTCATTTGAAGCCCCCCCACCACCATGGCTCCTTGAATCTGAGAGGCACTGGAGGGCCTGGAGGGATCTCTGAGGATCTCTCCAGCCAGCTAACATGTCCAACTTTGTTTGCTTTTTAGATGAGCTGCATTATTATGGTAACATCTAAGTTTCAGCTAATATATTCAAAGCAAATATCTGTGTGGTGGGTTCCAAATGTATGTGATGGAGAGATGAAGGCGTGTTTGCATGTTTGTACACACACACACATACACAGTGGTGGCTTTATTTTGGGTAAAGTTTTGCTGAGATTTTTAATATCAGTCATTTCAGATCAGGCTTGCTGCTAATTAAGGGTTAGCACACTAAATTAATGGTAAGTTAATGCTTATTTCGGTGCTAGTATCCAAGAAACACAAGAAAATTACCTAAATCACATTCAGGCAGTAGCACTTATCATGGCCGAGAATAATGGTGTCCAAAGGGAGTTTCTGTGAAACTCTGAGTGTGAGGGATACTCATAAAACCAAAAACTGATTTGAAAGAAAATGTCCCCTCAGTAGCATATGACAAATACATACAACACTTAACAGCAGTTGACATACAGGATTGATGGGGATATTCCAAATTGAGGCTCAGAGTGGCTTCAAGCTGACAAAGTGGAAATCAGCAAATTGAAGTACAATTGAGTCCTATACTAGCCACTCTCAAAAGCCAGAACACTTCCTAACAATCCTAAGCCACCTCTTGATAACCCTTGGTCACCAACTCCTTACTGTTACAGAGTAGGGTTTTCTCTCCCATGCAGAGGTATAGGTATATTCTCTGGGGAGGGAAGTACTTGCTTACACTTTCTAATTTAGATTATTTCTCCACTGACTGTAACCATGTCACCCACACTCATTTAAAATGTGTTCTCCTATGACAAGATACACAGCACCATCACAATACAAAAACAGCTACAATAAGCTTGGAGCTTGATCTCTTCAGAAAAGACTGATTCATTCCTATATTAAAGATTACACTTTGCAAAGGGAATTCACATAGACTGTGTCATTATGAAGAGAGATTTGCAACTCCATGGAACACAGGTTGCAGAAAAGCATCAAACTGTGCCTGCCCCTGCCTATGAGCTCAGAGGTTCACAAGACCCCCTCTAGCCAACTCTGATGCTGGGGACTATAGGTCTCATTGAGTATATGTCTGCTTTGTGTTTCTGCCATGGCCATTCACCCTGCACCAGCTTATAATGGGAATATTGACTGGCCATTGACTAGGCCTAAGGAGGCAGACTTTGCAATAATTATGAATGAAAGATGTCAGTGAGAAAGCATCTCATTCCAGATATTTCTACACATAGTCAATACTGGCTTTTGTAAGTGTGACTGAGCTCCAAATGGCTTGCAGTCATGAGGGAATGACCGATTGAATAGCTATTATTATATTAAATTCCTGAGATGCTTTTTGTGCAAAGGGAAACAGCAATGCAGAAGCATGCACATTTTACACCAGCCTGCTCCTTGCTTGCAGTAGCTGCTGAAAAATATTAGCTATTTTCCCCAGGAAGTCAGCTCCTGGGGAGAAGCTATAGGTTGCAAGTAGAAAACCATGTTAATTTTCCATAAAGATTACCAAAAAATAGAAATATCTACCCAAACTTAATCATTAATGCATTTACTTCCAACAGAAAGATGGATGTTTATTTCCTGGAATTTCTTGAATCTTGTTTTAGCAGTAAACTAAGGACATGAGCTAAGAAAATAATACAGATTCAAATACAGTATTTGGATTTTTGCAAGATCCATGGGTCCAGGCAGAAAGAAAAATCAAGCCTTCTGTCTGATGGCAGTTTCCTGACCACTCTGAAGTCCAATCCACTTTCAAATAGAGGACGTCTCTTTCAAATAGAGGACGTCTCGTCTCGTCTCTGCTCATTCTAAATGCCTTTGTGTATTGAAGCCACATTTTTCTGATTATTGTCCAAATATTCAGAGGCTTTATTATTTGCACATAATTGGTAATAAAGGCCCAATTATTTTAACATATAGTAAAAGCAGTTACCTGGTACCTTTCAAAGCAACTTTTTCTAACTACTGTAATATCCAGGAGATGCCAGATTGGGAAGGCAGAATTGGAGAAAGGTAATTCACACCGGGCAGTTAAAATTGCTCCATGAACACACAGCTAATATGCAGCAAAACCAGAAATTGACCCCAGAGCCAACACTTTGATTACTATGCTCGATAGCCTTTCCACTAGCAAAAATAATGGCAGTAAAGTTAGATGATAGGAGTGTCAGCACAGAGGTAATGATGATAGTAGTGACAGTAGCATCAGCCGTTGTGTATTGACTCCTCACTATGACCCAAAGATTGAGATAGACTACTAAGAGTTTCATAGATTATCTCTTTTTATTCCCAAAACAGTCCTATGAGATGAATGCTATTGTCCTCATTTTACAGAAGAGGAAACTGAAGCTCAGAGAAGGTAAGAGATTTGCTCAGGTGAGAGATATTAGGTGACTGAGCTGGGATTTCTACTGGAGAGTCAGAGTTTTTGGCTTCTATTGTAAATGCTACTCTTTCTTGCCTCTCTAGAGGAAAAGAGAAGGGAGACATCAGCTCTATTAACATCCTAGGAGGGCTTAACATTGGCCATGGGGATATTTAAACCTGGGAAGGGCAGAGAAGTCAGATTTCATGTAGGTTTGGTTTGATTTCTCCATTCAGGAAATGAACCCAGGAGCTGTGTAAGCCTATCTGACATGAGGATGGGATGCTTGGGCTCTTCAATGGGACCTTGAATCACAGAAATAGAAAGCTCATGATGTGCTCAAGCACACACTGCCTCCAAGCCCCTGTGCTGGCTTCTACTACTACTTCCTGTGCCTGTGGTGGTGTAACCCTGTGATGTCCTTGAAAAACTCCTACTACAGATGAGGTAGAAGAATATGAAGCTCAGAGAAGCCACGTAGCCTTGTTTCCCTACAGCAAACGAGGCCAGTCTGACTCCAGAGTCTGGAGTGCTGGGAATCAACTCAGGAAGGATGACTCTGTGTTTGCAGTTTTCACTCCCACCTTTGCAGCCAAGCCTGTGTCGTATCAAATGCCTCTCCCTGGGCACTTCCAGGGAGAAAACTTCATCTCCCTACCCCAAACAATGCAGTTCTTTAGGAGTCCTCAGCAGGATTGGTACTCCTTCCTAGAAAGCACTTTGAAAACCTGTAGACCTGTTGTTTGTTGTCATTGAAGGCACAGTGACTTGCATTTTGTAGGTAGGGTTTGTGTAGGAGGGTGTTAAGTGGGACTCTCCAATATCCTAGAGCAGTGGTTCTCAAACTGTGAGTCGTGATCCCTTTGTAACAATGGTAATACATTCTGCATATCAGATATTTACATTAAGATTCATAACAGTAGCAAAATTACAGTTATGAAGTAGCAACGAAAATAATTTTATGGTTGGGGGTCACCACAACATGAACTGTATTAAAGGGTTGTGGCATTAGGAAGGTTGAGAACCACTGCCCTAGAGAGTCCCATGCCCTGGAATGTCCTTGTTCCTGCAAGACTTCCAGATGTCACACAGATTTTCTTGCAAGTGCAAACACTGTTTATACCTACACAAGTTTTGAACTTAACTCTTACATACCAAATATAAAATATTTCCCCCAAGGTTTTCTTATTTTCCAGGATTGCAGCTAGTAGGTAAATGTCAGAAAACTGTACTTCATTATTTGTTTAGAACTTTACCAAGAGTCTTTTATGGACCTAGCCTGATACTGAAAATCCCATTGCTGATAGCCATTTGATTCTCATCACAGTATTTGAGCTGCTGGCACCATGTGCCTGTAACAGGGCATTGTCAGTTCCCGAGTTCACGCCAGTGCACTGTGTGTTTAATGATGTTTTCTAGTGAAGTCATTTCTAACCACTTGTATAATAAAAGAGACATCACTCTGTGACAGCTTGTTTTCTTTCACATTATAATTGGGGAAGTATATACAGTATTTGCATTCTATTAACATTTTGTTTAAGGTTTGGGAAGAGGCATCATAAAATATTTTCCATAGGAGAGTTGTATTAGTGCACACTGGTTTGCAAACCACTTTCCCTCTTTCTGAACTCTTCAGTGCACCCTGCGTCTGTTCGCTTCCCTGTGATTCTCACCTTTCCCTTTGTGTTCCTCCCTTTGGGACCACACATCCTCCCAATGGCTTCTGCAGAGCAGCCATTCAGGTACTTATCATCAGCCTTCATGTTCCCAAGTTGCCCCCCTGTCACCCCTCTTAAGGTCTCCCAGGTGGCTGCACACTGGCCTCTCTGAAAGGGACCCTGAGTTTAGCCTTTATGATGTGAGCTGCTATTAATCCTGTCTATTACTGCATTTGATTTTCTGGCTATTACATGTCACAAATATAGAGGTGGCAGTAATTTCTTTCCACAGTGTATATGGGAGGCCTTGTATATGTTAGAACCTCTGTACCTCTGTAAGTTGACCATCCAAGGGACTATAATGTACTGGTCAACATACAGAGGTGGTCAACATAAGGAAGTAGGTTCACTATACTGATACACAAATGGTGCTTGTGTGGTCTACTAAAATTAGATCAGCTGAAGGAGGTGGTCATTGTAGGAAGGTGGTCAACTATGGTGGTTCAAGTGTATTTTGAGGAGTCAATATTCTGAAATATGATAAACTTTCAATATATATTAACTTATTTAAGACAGCTATGTAAAGAATACGTACATGCAGTGCATATTTGGTCTGTGAAAATTAGGTCAGCTTAAGGAGGCAGTCAATGAAGGGACGTGGTCAACAATGGAGGTTCTACTGTATATCAAAAGAGTAAGAGACTGTGATATAACCTGGAGGTTAGGATTTAGGACTTGAGTCAACAGAGAATAGTAGCAACTCACACGGTCTAAAATACTTTGATAAATGAAAGTAAGCATATACTAGTCCATTTTTTTAACAGGTGAGACTGTGGTGGTCTACCTATTACGGGGCGGCAAATACATATCCATTTGCATGAAATAGCAATCAGAGTCTAGATGTATGCAAGCTTATTGCTTGAGAATTCACACACCATCTCCTCCCACCACGACTACATGAGTATGAATTGCCCAAATAGTCTTTTACCAGCATCCCTTCAGGTTTCTCAAAGGCTGGTATGGGATCTGTCTTGGATTTCTACTGCCATATGACAAATTACCACAAACTTAGTGGCTACAATAAGATATATTTATTATCTCACAGTTTATATAGGTCAAGAATCTGGGCATAACTTAACTGGGGCTTTGGGTTTCTCATAAAGTATAATCAAGATGTTGGCCAGGGCTGAAATCTCATCAGAAAATTCAACTGTAGAAGAATCAGCTTTCAGGCTCACTCACTTTCTTGGCAGAACTCAGTATCAGTGACTGGCTGAGGGCCTCATTTCCTTACTGGCTGTCCTCCATGGGCTGCTCTGAGTTCCTTGCCACATAACCCTCTCCATTGGGCAGCTCACAACATAGCAGCTTGCTCCAATAATGCAAGCAAGGGAGAGAGTCTGCCAGCAAGGTGGGAGTTCCAGTCTGCTGTGACATAATTATGGAAGTGCCATCCCATCACCGTTACCATATTCTGCTGGTTAGAAGCAAGTCCTGCCCAGGACTCAGTGACAGGGAGTTACACAAATGCATGAACACTACTATCAGGCAGGGGTCACTTGAGGCCAGCTTAGTGTTTGTCTGTCTCAAGGGCCCAAGGCCCTTGGGAGAGGAACATTGCACAATACCAGTAATACTACCCCTCTGAGGGGAGCTTTGGAACAGATTATTTGCACAGTTATCATTGAAAATACTTCTCCATTTACATAAACACAGACACAGGAATCCAGCACAGTGCTATTTCTTTAATTAAACAGGTTAGCCAGTAAATCCAATTATATTCTGCATGGAGGACCTTAAATAACGAGGCTAACTTAGCCAGGGTAATTCTCAGCAGAAGGCCTTCCCAGTGTCCCCTCTCTCCTCTCTTCTGTCTCTGCTGCCCCTGTTTCCTTCACCACTTTCCTTCTTATTCAATACTCCCATTGAATTTTTAATCTCAAATTTTTCTGCATCAAAATGGCAGCTTTTGTGAATGTATAAAGTGTTCACTTTTAATTATACATCTTGGTAATAGGTGTATAATTATGGTGGCATCACTCTTGGAAGCAAAAGTCCTCATTTTCAGCTGATTCCATCTTGAAAGGATTTGCAGCCTTGGGAACCTGGAAATCTTAATGCATCACTGTACACTCAATGAACATCAGGGAACAGAAATTAAAGCAGAAGTAGGGGAAGGTGCAGTGGAGCCTTGGTCCTGAAATCAGCTGAGATGAAGGTACATTAAGTGAAGCCTGACAACGTGGGATTGGAGGGGGAAGGTCTGAGGGCCTAGCGTTGGCCTCCTGCTGATTGCACGAGATGACAAGGCCGCAGTCAAAGATGCCATAGGGCCTTTCCACAGGGAAGAGTTAAGATGCAGGCTGAGCATAAGGTGTTAGCTTCCAACATGATGCAGCAGCAGGGCCAGCTGGAGAAGGTTACCTCTCAGCACAGTGATGAATTGGGAGTGGGCAGAATCCAAGTCCCAAGAATCAAGGAAGCATGGGCCCCTTTGAATCTTGGGTCCTACAATGGGACCATGAAGCAATTAGAGAGGTCCTTGCCTTTGAAACTGAAAAGGTGAAAAGCCTGAGAATCAGATGTATAGACCATTGGGGTACAGTGGAGTTCACAGCCACTGAACCTTAGAACTGGAAGGGAGTTTTAAAGAGTTTAAACATCTAGCACTTTCATTTGACAGATGAGAAAACTCAAATCCAGGCAGGTAACAGACCGGTACAGGGCCACACCATGGCAGTACCAGAACGTAGGTGGTGTGTGTCCCTTCACCCTTTCCTGTGCCTCTCTTAAGCAAGCGCCCCAAAGTGCTTCACCAACTTGGAATGGGAGGAACTAATGTTTCTGCAGTTTTATTTTGAGTCAGTATCATGAGTGAGTGGGATTCCAGCCACCTTTCCTATGTGTGGGAGAGCATATATCTATCCATAGTATCCTCCAGTGACCCTCCCGCTGCAGGGTCTATTACATATCTCTGCCCCACTCAGACTGGTTTTGGCCAGTGAAACTTGAGTTAAAAAGTGAAGTGTGTTACTTAAGTCTTTTCCTCCACAGTGAGATAGGTGAGAGTTCCAGGCAGAGGCTGCCCTGTCAGTCTGGGTCCTGACAGAAGGTGATGAGGGGCAGAGCCATAGCTCATGTGGGATGGATATGAACCTGAGTCTCCTCTGTTATTGGGATTATTCAGCTGTCACCACTGCATGATCTGGCCCATCCTGAGGGGCTTGATGCGGTGGGTGGGCTGTAGACATACATATGTGTGGGCTTGTCCTCCCTAGACACAGAGTCTTTCTCCAGGTTGCCTCCTTTTCCTGTGTGACCAGGTCTGGGAATGACCTGGGGCCATCCTTGATGCCTCCTTGGTCTGTTACAGCCAGTCATCGAGTGCTACATTTCTTCCTGTGCCTCCTCCACCATCTCTGCCGTGTTCACTGCTCAGTGCTGGCTGCCAACTGCCAAGCTGGCTTCTCTGCCTCCAGACCTGCCCTACCCACTCCCATCCATTCCCCAGAGGGAGCCAGAACTAGAATTGTTTTAAGAGGGTGATTGCAAGACCAGTCTTTTCCAGCAATAGCCTCCATCTAGCTAGCACTTACTGTGTTCCTACCAGGAGCTCCTCTTCTTTAGTATTCTCCCTCCCTCCTTCCATCTCTCCTCCTACCCCCTCCTTCAGTTTACTAGACTATTTTTCTACTTGGAAGCTCTACCTCCTACATGTACCTCGTCTTTCCTCTGCCCACCCCTCATTTACTTGCCTAACTCCTGTACATCCTTGGAACCTTTACTTGGCATCACCTCCTTTCTTGACCACCTGCATGTGTATTGGGTATGAGTCTGGCTCACAGCAGCACCCTGACCAGCTCCCTCAATGCTCTGTACAGCACTGTGCTCCAACTGTCTGATGTGTGACTGTTCCCCAGTAGATGCTACCCTCCCCCGGATCTTCATGCCTTGCCACACAGTGTCTGGCACATAGTAGGTGCCCCTTGAACATTTGCTGCTGAATGTTGATTTTTTTCTCCTTGAAGGCTGATGAAAATCATGCCCAGACATTGGAATAAAAAACCTCATCTTAAAAGCAAGCTCTTCATATGGGGGAAAAACAAAGTGGTTGAAAAAAACTAGAGCCTTCAAAAATACATGAAATGAGTTACTCAGATCATAAAATATGGGTCATGGTTCTGTCCATTCTGAGTCTTCACAAAAGTCACAAATTTTTCAACAGGCAATAAATATTACAAAGCCAACAAAAAAAGTGACTGACTGTGCTGGGATTGAGAGGTAGGCTAGGGGAGTAGGTGAGAAAGAGCATTCTGAGTTGGCAGGTCCAGGTGCATTCAGTGGGGCATTCATGTGCATGAGAATAGTGTTTTATTTTTAAAAATACTTCCTCAGGAGATTGTTCATTAGGGAGTCCAACCTTGCTTTCCTTGTTCAGTGTTGCACACATGACCTGATTCTGAAGACTGAGTTGAAGGAGACGTTAAGAAATAACAGAGGAGTAAGGGAGGTGAGCTGATGAGTGGGTCTCTGAGTGGTTATGATTTGGGTCAATGGGCCCCTTCCAGTGACTCTTAAGGTAGGATTCCTGGTACATTGATATGTATCTGAGTTGTGGATCTGTTTCTGCCTCTGTCCCCTGTCTGCCCCTATAGTGACTCATACCCAGTACACAGGCAGGTGGTCAAGAAAGGAGGTGATCCTCTGTGATCAGTCCAGAAAGTCAGATGACATGGGAACACTAAGCCTGGATCTACCTGAATTCCTTGAGTAAGAGGAGTGGTTGCCATCTGCTAACTCTGAGGGATCACACACCTTCACATGATATTGATTTTAGGAATCTACTTGGGAAGGCTGCCAGATTTAAAAAACTATGGTCAGGAGGTAGGTAGAAGTCTTAGTCTGTTTTGTGTTGCTAAGACACGGAACACCTGAGACTAGGTAACTTATGAAGAAAAGAGGTGTATTCGGCTCAGGATTGTGGAGGCTATACAGCTCAACACTGGGTGGCTGCCTCTGATAAGTGCCTCAGGCTGCTTCAGCTCATGGTGGAAAGTGGAAGGAGTGTCTGCAAAGAGATCATATGGCAAGGGAGGAAGCAGGAGAGAGAGAAAAGCCAAGGAAGCCAGAACTCATCTTAACATCCTGCTTCCCTAGGAGTGAATCCATTCATGTGAGAGTGAGAACTCATTCACCTCCTGGGAAAACATGAATACATTCATGAGGGATCTGCCCCCATGACCCAGAAACCTCCCGCTAGGCCCTTCCTCCCACCACCATCACATTGGGGATTAGATTTCAACGTGAGTTTTGGTGGGGACAAAGCCCATCCAAACCAGAGCAATATGTAAATAGACAGAAGAACACTTGGGTGGATCGAAGAGTGGATATAACTCTGCAGAGTGACATGCTGGCAGATGAAAGAAGATTTTTAAAGGAGCACAATGAGGGAAATAAGTTCCTTCACAACGCTTGTTTACAATTTATCAAAGGTCAACATTCTAGTTAATGTGTTGTTCTATAACTACCAACCAGAAGGTCTCAATAAATAGGAAGTTCTACCAAAGATTTAATTAACTTAATCCAAACAGTAAAAACATCTTATTTGATATGTACAATCAACAAATGATTGATACATCATTTAGAATGAGGTGTCACAAAGGGGAGGTTGAAAAAGGTAAAACCCCTTTGTCTGGGCATAAGAGAATTTCTCAAGAAACAGGAGAGCTCATTTCTCCCGTGATAACACAATTTCTCTCCACTTATAAAAAGACATAAGCTTCATAATGAGCAGATTAGGGGCAGAATAACCAACAAAGTGTTGCTCCTGCTAAAGCAATTAGCCCCCATGTGCAATTTCCTCCTGGGAGAAGCAGACACAGGTTACATACAGAATGCAAGGGCAGCCCCTGAGTTGAGAAGGATGTTTTGTCCATAATAATGTATCTGTACTTTGGCCGATTTCAGAGTGTAAAGGAAGGGGTGGTGTAGGTTTGGTTCTTTCCTCAGAACCAGCAAAACTTACTTTCCATCTGCACAGACACATATGATATGTCAACCCTGTACACCTTCCCCTTTTCTGAAACACAGCTCCCTTCTTTTAAGAAGCTATTTCTTCCGGTTCCAACTTTGTGGTCTCAATCAGGGCTGCTAATCACAGGATCCAGGCCCAGAAGTGAGCACAAGATCCAGGCAGGCTAATCATAGCACGCCCAGGCCATGAATCCCACCAATTAGAGTTCTTCCTTGGGATTTTTAAGGGTGTGGTCACTTTTCTTCTCTTATTATAAACCTGTGGGAATTGGTCACTTGGCAGAACAAAGCCAACCTGTGGAAAGGAACAGAAGTAAGAAATAGCCAGAATGGAGGAGGTCAGAGTCCAAATGATATTTGGGTCCCTAAAACCCCTTCCTTCCCTGAGACTTGGCTATTCAGCTTGTCCAAAGTAGCAGTGAGCTGCCCCCCAGCATTCTCTCTATAGTTACCCATTTTCTTAGGCCAGTTTGATGACTTAGTTGTTGTTAACAAAAACCAAAACAAAACCAAAACAAACAAACAAAAAACATGAGTTTTCTTCCACACCCGGGTACTGAATCCTTACGTTATGGATGCATAAGACCCAAAATTTGCCCTAGAGAGCCTCATGCTCCTTGGGGGAGGTAGGAAGAGACAATGGTGGCATAGTTCGGTTACGAGGGTGACAGAATATTAAAACATTTGTCAAAATGTGAAAACCCAGTTTATGTTTGATGTAATGAATTTCACTAAAATCATTCCTTAGATTAAGTACTTCTCATGTGTTCCATAATGTGAACTAATGTTTTAATTTAAATACTTAAAAAAAATTTTTTGAAGCTTCTTTATTCAAACAAATATGGAAAACACAAAGTTAAACAAAAAGAATTGTTCTCTGTTGTCGAACTTCTCGGAGAGTATATTAATGTGCTTTGGAGTATAATAGAGAGAAATTGAGTGTGCAGGGATACCCAAAGTTCCTGAAGCAAAGAATACATTTTTCTAGGAATGTCTGATTAAACTTCAGAGAAGCAGTGTTCCTTCGAATACAGTCTGGGAACTCTCACACTAGATCATTACAGGTTTCTCCAGACAGACGAATCATAGCCTGCCCCGGCCGTGAATCCAGTCAGTTAGAGTTCTTCCAAGGGATCACCAGGCAGAGTTAGGCATGAGAGACGCTCTGGATCAGTGGAATCCCAAGCCATGTTCCCCTCCCTGCCAAAACTATGGGATGCCTACAAGAGCAAATCCTCCTTCTTGGTGGAGTCGAGAAGCATGTTAAGCCCTCCAGAGGAGTTCCTATGTTGCAGTATGAAAATATTTTAGGTCCTGTAAGCCCGAGGCGGCACTGCAGAGTGAGCAGCGGGTTTGTGTATGGGAATGTTAGAAGTAGAGAGGGCAAAACATCCCACTGTTCTTCACTTCCTTCGAACCATAATAAAAATCCACAGCAGTTTGCATTGTGATTTTTCCCTTTTCACAAGATACCGCTGTGACCACAGCACACTGTGGGATGGGTGCAGATGGGAATGCTGAGACCAAATGCCCACGGCAGGCCGAGGAGCTTCCCGTTGGCTCCAACAAGCAGCTCTGACGGCGCCATGGGCACTTAAGAACCAAAATTTAGGAGGTTGGGAAATGTCTGTACCCTGATGTTGTGGTATTGGGAAGCCACCAGAACCCAGTCCCTTGCATCCACCTTTAAGGAAGTGGAGTCCAGGTTTTCCATTTATACTCTCCTCAGTGTCTTGGTTTGGTATATTTTTATGCTTTTGCTATTTATTGATTTGATCAACATGAATCACTCTTCGGCAAGCAGGGCTGTGTTAATGCGTTAAAAGCTCATTATGAGGATAATGGACACAAAGTAAAAAGGAATCAAATGATGGGAGTGTAAAAGGTTTTTCCCTAGACAGCTGAAAATAAATTGAAAACAAATTCAATTAAAATAACAGTCAACCTTTTTATTCCTTCCATAGTGTGAGTCTTCTAAAGGAGGTGTCCAAAGCTAATATATTGCATTGACGGGCTACCCACCCTTCCTGTACCAGACAGACCTGGGCAGATGAATGAAGAACTTGGGGCCCCGAGAGGCTGCTGTGGGAAGCTGTTCCCTGAAGCCATGTGTTTTTTATCTCCTCTCAGTATCTCTATATTTGTTTGTCAAATCCATTTTTTTTCCTTTTGTTTCTTTCTTTTTTCTTTCTTTTTCTTTTTTTTTGAGACAGAATTTCACTTTGTCACCCTGAGTAAAGTGCCGTGGCATCACAGTTTACAAAAACCTCAGACTCTTGGCCTCAAGCGATTCTCCTGCCTCAGATTCGCCAGTAGCTGAGACTACAGGTGGCTGGCTATTTTTAGAGATGGACGCTTGCTGTAGCTCAGGCTGATCTGGTCTTGAACCCCTGAGCTCAAGCAATCCACCCACCTTGGCCTCCTAGAGTGCTAGGATTCCAGGTGTGAGCCACCCCACCCAGCCTGTTTTTGCTTTCTTTTGGTTAGAACTCACAAAGACACCTTCAAGTGAGGCAAAGTTTCCACCATCTAATACCCTTCCTGCATCTTAGCCTTATGCCCCAAACTGAAGCCTTTGACTACTCCCAGCCCATCCCTGCTACTGCCTTAGTTTCCCCAAGTATGTCATGTTTCTTCCACCTGCGAGAGTGTTCAGGTTGACCTAGGAGTCTTGTAATTTTTCCTTCCTTTTCTTGCACACTTTTCTACTCTATTCTATTATTATGAAAGTAATACCCTTTCAACAAGACAAAAGATAGAGTGGTATTTTTTAAAAGGATATGCTCTTCTTTCCTCCATTCTTTCTAATGAGAATCCGTTCTATTGCTGCTCTGCCCAAGACAACCAACATCAGCAGCTGGGCATGCATTGTTGACTTGGCAGCTCTCTTTCCCCCACTTTCCTATATCTAACCCATCAGAGTTCTTTTGATCCTACCTTTAAAATGGTTTTCAAATCAGTGCATTTCTTGCCTTCTCAGTTATGACCATCCCAGACGTCGCCACCTCTTACAAAGTATGTTTATGTCCTAGGGCTCATGTAACAAAGTGCCATAAACTGGGTGGCATAAAGCAACAAAAATCTATTCTCTTACCATTCTGGAGGCTGGAAGTCTGAAAATCAGAGTGTTGGAGGGCTTTGTCCCCTCTGGCTCTGTAGGAAAATCCTTCTTTGCTTCTTCCTAGCTTCTGGCAGTTTTCTTTGGTGTGCTTTGGCTTGCAGCTTTATCACTTCAAGTTCTGCCATCACTGTCACATGGGGTTGTCCCTGTGTGTCTGTTTTACATGGGTTTCTTTTTATAAGGCCATCTGGCATATTGGACCCTAAGATGACCTCATCTTAACTAGTTATATCTGCAATGACCCCATTTCCAAATAGGTCACATTCCGAGATTCTGGGCATCAGAGCTTCAAAATATTTTGGGGTGGGGGACACAATTCAACCTATAGCACAAGGATACTGTTCACTAGCCTCTGACTTTCCCCAAAAGGAATGTATATAGCATCCAATTTGAATGAATCCAGGCATTCCTCTCTTTAAAGCCAGCAAAAGCTTCCATTGTGCCTTAGGTAAAAATCTCAGTTCTCTGACGGGGCTGAACAGGTTCTGTTTGATCTAGATTGTGCTCAGCTCTGCTGATCTACCTTTAGACCCCCCTGTCCCACCCGCCCCCTTCCTTCGCTGGGTTAGCCTTCCTCCTTCATCAGATCACAACTTGGATGCAACTCTATCCAGAGTCCTTCCATGACCCCTTCCACACCACTGCTTCTAGGCTGCCCATTTTTCTTACAATGTCCTGCATTCTCATTTCTTGCATAATTATCAGGATATTTACTTGTTTAGTGTCTGTCTTACCCAGGGATTGGCAAACTATGTCTGGTGGGTCAAATTTGGCCTGCTGCTGATTTTGAAAGACCTTTGAGATAGGAATGATTTTTACACTTTTAAGTTTTGCAGAAAACAAATAAACAACAACAGCAACAGGCAAAGAAAATATGCTACCGAGACTGCATGTGGCCTGGAAAGCCTCCCCCATGTCCACTCTGGCTCTTCATAGAAAAGTTTGCTGATCCTCAGTATTACTTACTGTGAAATTCTTGGGAGCCAGGATTTTGTCTGTTTTATTCACTGCTGTATCTGAAAAACCTTATAAGAGATCTGACACTCAGTAGATCCCCCATAAAATTACATGGTGGTAAATGAATGAGTTATTCAATGAATAGTTGAGTCTCATGACTGTTGAGCTCGGGAAACCAATCCTTTAATAACTACCATAGAGAATCCTGTGGTAGTAGATATAGATCTTGATAATCAAGTCTTTTAATAAATGCTTAGTGAGGACCAGTAATATTTTAGACAATGGTCTCGTCACAAGGGAAGAAAGAGATTGACTAAATTCCTCTTTTGGGAAACTCCTCTACAGCAGAAGAGATGCAAAACATGATGAAGGTTTTATCAGGGGATCAATTGTAAAAGTGGTGAGCAATCTGAATAGTGGATTGCTGAAGGCTCGATTCCTCCTTGGTGGTGGGAGGGAGGAGGTAAAGAAAGGGAATACTCTCTTCGAATTTTATATTTATACCAAGACACTGTTCCACTGGAGACAGACAATCTGTCTGTTTCCTTAAATGAGCTGATCATTCCTTTGCCTCTAGCAAAGGGCCCTCCCAAACAGGGCCATCTCTCAGGAGTCAATCTCCAGGTTTGGTGCCCTCCCCATCCAGGCCATCATGGACAAAACAAAACTCTAGGCATCCTCAACTCCAGCCTAAGTGAGAAAGCTTATTGTCCGGTGTAGCTCATAGGAACTCTTTTTTTTTTTTTTTTTTTTTTTTTTTGTTTTTGTGACTATATTAATAAAGTGAATTAAAAAAATTTGAATTATTTGGTGCAGGACACAAAAAAAAAAGGGAGAGTGGCAAATAAAATAAAAAATTTTTAAATAGTAAATTGTAAC
>CAUYRH010135068.1:0-12188 GCA_963574655.1 Perodicticus potto | reverse complement strand
TCGAATCCAGCCCGGGCCCGCCAAACAACCATGACAGCTGCAACCAGAAAATGGCCAGGTGTTGTGGCGGGCACCTGTGGTCCCAGCTACTTGGGAGGCGAAGGCAAGAGACTCGCTTGAGCCCAGGAATTGGAGGTTGCTGTGAGCTGTGACGCCATGGCACTCTTTCCAGGGTGACAGCTTGAGGCTCTGTTTCAAAAAAAAAAAAAGATGCACTCACTTCCACCAACATCGAATTGTGGTGACACCCAAAATGTCCACGGGGGAAGCTCATTGCAGACTCAATCCCTGGGGTTCTTCCTGGGGGTGGTCACATAGGCACCCTCTGCCTGCCACATACCAGGTTTGGGACTCCCAGAAGGAAAGCAAACGTTCCATGGAAACCATTTTGTTTGTACAGATGAGTTAGGCACAGCCCAGTTGGTGGATAGTGGCAACCCTCCCACAATCCGTGTTCCCAGATACCAGCCTTACAAGCGGGTCTTTCTAAGGCTAGAATATTGGGGCCTGCTACTCTTTTCTGGATAGTATGAGTTTGCTTATGAACATATTGGATCTGAAGCATTTGTTGTAAGTTCAAGTGAAGATACCTGATTGATGATTGAGTACTGGGTCTAAGTTCAATGATGAGATGGGGCGATAAAGTAACAATTCCTGTGTATTTAGCACTCAATGGTCATTAAAACCAAGGTGATACAGAGAAAAAGTCCAACTTTTTATTTCCCCAAACCACCATGCTAAAGATGATCTAGTTGAAATCCTCACATTCTATCAATGAGAACACTGAGGCCCCCAAAGATAGGACACGTTTTTCTGTTTTAATCTTATTGCTGTTTCCATCATACCAGACTGCCACAAAAAAATGACAATCATGCATTTCCACGAATGAATGAAATGGCTTTTAGATTATAAAGTAGTCCCTTGGAAGTTGGTTAATGCAACTCATTTCCCAAAGAACCTGATCTTGGAACCCTCAAAAGTGAACTAAGCCAGGTGCAGTGGTTCACTCCTGGATTTCCAGCTACTCAGGAGGCTGATGTGGGATCTCATGAGGCCAGAAGTTTGAAACCAGCCTGGGAAGGAATTTCTAAGCAGCCACTAAGTCATCTTCAATCAACCTTGATTTTGAAAGGACAGCAAAGTTTTAAGTCCTTTCTCTCCTCTTTGCTCTTGTGTCTTCTCAACAAATTTTTGTTTGCAGACACTCAGCTACTAGGGATGAAAATATAGATGTGACATAGTCTGTACCCTCAAGTTACTTACATTCCAGGGCCAGAACATAACTTGTGAGTTAGGAGTGTGTTGGGGGCACAGTGGGCAGAGTGACTCCTTAGATATGGGAAATGAAAATAAGTCAAACTCAAAACAAACTCATTATTTACCTGAGGCTCTAGTAAAGGATAAAGCAAAACCTGAAAACTGTAAAATGAGGTTGCTACACATTTTTTTTTTTCAAGACAGAGTCTCACTCTATTACCCTGGGTAGAGTGCTGTGGCATGATAGCTCACCGCAACCTCGAACTGTTGGGTTTGAGCAATCCTCTTGCCTCAACCTCCCAAATAGGTACCAACCTGCCACAAAGCCCACCTAGTTTTTCTATTTTTAGTAGAGATAGGGTCTTGGTCTTGCTCAGGCAATGCACCTGCCTCAGCCTCCCAGAGTGTTAGGATTACAGGTGTGAGATACCACGCCAGGCCTAAGGTTGCTACAAGTTAAAGGTTGGCCTTTAACTTGAGTGGAAAAGTACTAACTAGCTTGCCCTATACATATTGGGCTGTTCTCTAAGAGAGCCATTTCAGTCAACACATGGGATTAAAGGAGTGACCTTCTCTGATGCCCGTGGCAGGCTTTTTACGGCTAGGTTGGACCTTAACTCATGTCTTCTGAGGCTCTTTGTGTGGTCAAGCATCTCTCTCATAATAATAATGAGCAATTTTGCATTAGTCTAAGATGTCTCAGGGGATAGCATCAAATATGTGTCAAATCAAGTTAATGGTTGAATGTAAATTTTAAAACAAGTTGCAGGTCATTTATATAGTCTCAAAATACATATTAAACAAGAAACAAAACTTTTCCCTCTTGAATCCTGACTGCTGTCTCAGCTTCATCTACTGCCTCATTTGTCATCTTAAACAGCCTTTGTTCTTTCAGCTTTCAAACATGATTAATTGACACTGTGCAGCATAGCACAGGGGAAAGGCTGAATATTTTGTAAGATGAGTAATCTAGTTAAACGCCCATCTTTCTTGTCTTTTCAGCTTTACCAACAAATATGTCTTATGCAGATGTAAGGGCAGTTTGCTTCTTTCTGTGCTCAAAAAATTTCATGCTTTTAGCATAGCATGTTTCCATTAAGCTAGCCAAAAATAATATTGACAAATTCATGAAGCCTTCCATCTGATCCTGTTGCAAACTTATGCAAATCTATGTAGACAGTTAAGTGACTGTAATAACTGACTATCCAAATGTTAAGAATAGGGTAGGAAGTAGTAACACCAGCTGCCATATTACATGATCTGTCCTTAAGTTGGAAGGTAATGAATTGTTTAAAAATATACCTTTCAAACCAAAGATCTGAATTGTGTCTCTGTTATCCTGTGCCTCCCCCGCAACAAGATTTGAATAAAGCACAGTATAATATTATAGTTGCTGCAGGAAGTTATGAGCATTTCTGGGAGTGCTCATTTTCAGCACATTCTACTTAGAATTTTTTAAGGCATTAAGAATGTCTTTGTCATGAATCTTTCCACTGGGACCAGGCCACTCCTGGATGAACTCACAGACTGAGAGTTTCTCAAAACACAAAATCAAACTGTTTGTCTTCAAAATATGCTATTTTAAAGGCCTTAAAAAAAAAAAATCAAAGGAGGAAAAAGAGGCTAATACTTGGCAAAAAATATCACTTTGAAGAGTTATCTCTTTAAAAATCTCTGATTTCACTTATAGAGGTTGCTTCCAGTGAAATTTACTTTGTATCTCATAAATCTAAAATTTCTTTCTTTTTATTACATTTTTTTAAACTTCTGATAAATATCCTTGAAGTATTATTTTTAACTTGCTGAAATAGAGTCTTTTTTCAATGTAGTGAAGATTGGTTTAATAATCCCCTGTTGTTCCCCCCAAGACCCCTGAAATATCAAACCAAATCATCGCTTGTTAACTTTTCAAAGTAGCAAATGTTCACTTATCTTGAAAAATGTGTTCATGTTTTTAAATCACCGCCTGCCCACCTCTCTACAGTTTTGTGCCTGTAATGTCATTTAATTCCGGGGTATTTGGAAATGCCACTCCAGCCTGACAGTTGGAGCATGTTAGCAGAGGGAGTTCTCGGGCAAACAGATGAGCAGGGCTGCACTGCCCTTCCTGCCGGCCTGGCCCTCAACCCAGGCCGCCTCGCACTGCTCTCCTGGCCCCTTCCCTGAGAGGGGCGCTAGGGGTGGGAACCTGGGACAGAGCCAATCCTAGCCAGGGCAGCCCCTTGCTGAGTGTTGTCAGAACTCTCTGTTGTTGCAAGTAAGAGAAACTCAAACCAAACTTTTGTAAAAAGAGGGGCTGAATTGACACAGATAACAAAAAAGTTGCAGGCTTGGTCTGGCTTCAGCCACAGCTGGCTTCTGGCTTTCACTCTCCATTCTTCAGCCCTGCCTCCCTCAAAATGAAGTGGTCCATTCAGAGTGGACTACTTCAACCCCAAATTCCTATTCCAGAGGAAGAGAAGCCTCTTTCCCCACCATATGCATGTCAGTTTTCAGGAAGTGCTAGGCTATTTGCCTCCTGTGCCTATCATGGGAGGTAGGGGGTGCGGTGCAGAGCCACCAGCGCAGTATGGGATGGCTGCCATGGTGGCAAGCCAAGCAGGACAACAGTACTGGCCCGGCCAGGACCCAGATTATGCCTGGGTAAATTGAATGTCTCCCACAGGCAAAAACTGCTCTTCGTTTAATTATTGGTGCATGTTAGAGTGCATAAGATACAGTCATTTAAAAGCATAACTAAATTTATAGTCACTCATCATTGTGTACTTTTGTGTTGAATGTGTTCTGTCCCAAGGGAATTAATTGTCTACTTCAAAAGACATTCCCCCATACCCAGAAAGGTTGAGTGCATTGGGTTTATGAAAGTAATGTTTTAGCTTTAAAGAAATCACAGGAGAAGTGTCCTTAGTCTATTGCTGGCTCCTGCCAAACGGTCTGCAGCCAAGTTCATCCTTTCTCAGATGCGTGAGTACCCCCAGCCCGGGTCCTCTCAAGCACACATCCTTTCATCTTATTCCCACAGAATTCCTGCAGTGACTCATCTTACGCCTTTCATATTCAGCTCATTAAGGCAATGTATGAAGGCCTTTGTAGTCCTTGTTAGTGTTTAAAAATGTATCTATTGGATCATTGTGAAATCAAGTTGTATTAATTTGACCGGTTAAAAAAAAAGTCACAAATTATTTAATCATTTTTAAATCAATTTTTGTTACATCCCTAACAAGTAATAGATAACAGAAATAAGTTTGTATGTTAAACTTAAATGTAGACAGGTAAGTAGACATATAAACACAAGTCTTCCAAAGCAAAATCTCTCCACCCAGTGGCCCAGGCTTACTGAATAGTTGATTTTTCTCAAGGAACTGGCACACATGGTGGCCCCCTGCCAGCATGGCATCACCATTAATTTGGGGTTTTGTTTTTTTTTTCCTTCTGATGTTGTGGGGACATACCAGCCAAACGCACTTTGACACATGGTTGTGTATTGCACATGAACTTCTGGTGCATATCAATCAACAGGGGACGGTTATTCTTGATCTCACATTTGTGAATTTTAGTGAGGCTCCAAGGGAGATCTGAGAGGACTTGAAAGTAGCATTTGAATAACAAATTTATTCTCAGGCACAGCTACATGAAAGAGATGAGTAATGCTAAACAGATAACAATTCTGCTTCACGCCATTGGCAGCAGAAGAGACTTCTGGGTAAACAAACCAAAGTAACAGCTATCATGCAGATCTGATAACAGCGCTGTGTTTTGATTCAATCTAAAGACAATAAAGAAAAGTTGACCATATTCCTCCTATCTGTAGTGACAGAGGTATGCCTGCCTGACCACACTGAAGGAAAAAAGCCGCCCTGTGATGGGTGGGGGTGGAAGGGTTCTTTGCCTAGTGACCTATTAAGAGGAACTTGAGCCAAGATTTTATCAGTGATGGGGATGGAGACACCTCCGGAGTTTCCAGTCTCGTTTTTCACTTTTAGTTCTTGGACATGGTTAATAATGCTACCAGATCGCTCAAATCCTGAGGCATTTCCGAGTGGCTCCAAGTAGCTGCCATAGGTCAGGCTCTTCTTGAACTGAGGGTTCGGTTACAACATCCATATGCTTCCCGGCCCCCTCTCTGACCCTTGTTCTTTTCCAGTACTTTTTCAGGCTTTTAATGTTTCCATCCACTAATCCCAAGGGATGCTCTAAAATATTCTGAATATACAGCCCAATTATTTTCCAAAAGCTAATTTAATAGAAATTTCCTAAGCTTGATATGAATTGCATACATTTCTTAAATTAAAAATGATTTACTTAGAGCCTAAGACAGTTAAACTTGAGTAGTAAATTGAAGCACTTTAAGTAGGCAAGAGCATTATCATTTTTCTGATACTTAGCCTTGTAAACACAGACATGTTCATTACAGGGCTCATCGCAATCCTTAAGAATCGTTATCAATACTTGTCCACACCCTTACTTCTTTTGAACTCAGCTGAGTTTCTTTGAAGCATTGATCATGGTATCCAGTTTTGATTCCTGTTCTGTGGACTTGTGCCAGTGTGCCTGATTTCATTAAATTTTTGGAAAGGACTAAAGCTATGGTATCGTTTGAGTGCAATCCTCACATCAATCATAATTTGGGGCAGTCTTAGTGAAAGATGAGGAATTCAGCCTGTGAAGCTGGGGGAAGGCAGGTCCAGGGCAGGGGGTGTGGAATGCAGCAAGGCCATATTTCATAGTATAAGTTCAGCCACCTCGACCTCATGATTTCTTAGCTGTGTGACTATAGTCACAAGGCCCAAATCTTCATTCCAGAGTGACTACAGTCACAAGGCCCAAACCCAGGCATATGGAGAACACACAGCTTTTATTTGGGCTCCTTATCTTTTCTATCTCTCTCTAATGGGAAGTTCCCTAACCCTTCGGGTTGTACAGCCAAAAAGAGTAAGGTGTAGTCAAGAACAAGCGAGTTATTCCCTTGCTGGCTCAGTAGGTCAGGGGACCTTTGGGTGCTGGGTGTTTATGGCAAAAACTAAATACCAAATCCATACCGATTCCTGTTTACTCTGCTTTTTCTCTTCACCTCTCCCCACCTTGACCCAATTCCTTGTTGTGTTGTTTTCCTCTTGTACTCTGTCTCCCTGGATTTGCAACTTTGATTTTGACCTTGGGAAAGCACTTCCATACCAGGTGGCTGTAGTAACTTTCCTTCTTCCAGCTGGCCTCTCTTGACCAAACCTGTCCAGGGGTCACTTCCCTGGTAAAGTTTCTCTGGTGACTCTCTCAGGGCTCTGTTGTCATGTCCTTTTTGACAACACCATGTGACTAATGGATATTTTCAAGTTCTAGATGACCCCAACCACTATGTCAGAGTTCTCAAATCATGAATCCCTCAATAAGTGCCACTGACACACTGAGTAGGTCCCAGAACCAGTAATTTCTAATTTCTGTTTCAGTACATAGTAGAACTCTCTCTTTCTCTCTATTTTTTAGACAGAGTCTCACTTTGTCACCCTCAGTAGAATACTATGGCGTCATAGCTCACAGCAACTTCAAACTCTTGGGCTCAAGTGATCCTCTTGCCTCAGCTTCCCAAGGGACTAGCTGGGACTACAGGTGCCCAGCACAACTCCCAGCTATTTTTAGAGACAGCATCTTACTCTTGCTCAGGCTGGTCTCAAACTCCTCAGCTCAAGGAATCCACCTGCCTCAGCCTCCCAAAGTTCTAGGATTATAGGCATGAGCCACCAGAATGCTCTCTATTAAACATCAGTAAGTAAAACACTGCTCTCATGTTGGCACAGAAGACCTAGTTCTGTGTTGACTCTTTGTTTTAGCAACAGTGTCGTTTTTTCAGCCTTTAAGTGACATAGCCATTGATAGGCTTCTTGTTCTGGTCCAAGCAGAACAGAAGGTTATACGTGCCCTTTGGTTCGAGAAATCCTATCTCCAAGAACTTGGGTGTTTTTCCAATCATGGAGAATTAGATACCAAGGAAAACTTCTAGCTGGGATCTATAAATTAGGTTTTATGAATTATATTCTGCCAACCAGAATCTATGAAGTACACTCCAAGCAAAAATACTATAAAGTACTATCACTTATATTTTAATATCCTTTAGTCTGAGAAGTTCTTACCCCAGAAGTCCTCCAGAATATTGAAAACATACTAGGTTGATAATCCTTAACATTTTACTTCCTTTTTTCTATTTCAGGTTGATGTGAGGGTACAAACAACCAAATTACAATATTTGAATTTGTTAGGTAGAGTCCTTTTTTTTTTTTTTTGAGACAGTCTCCCTTTGTCACACTCAGTGGAGGGCTGTGGCGTCATAGCTCACAGCAACCTCAAACTCCTGGGCTTGAGCAATTCTCTTGCCTCAGCCTCCCAAGTAGCTGGGACTACAGGCACCTGCCACAACGCCCAGCTATTTGCAGAGATGAGGTCTTGCTCTGGCTCAGGCTGGTCTCCAACCTGTGAGCTCAAGATCCACCCACCTAACCCTCCCAGAGTGCTGGGATTACAGACATGAGCCACCATGCCCAGCCCCTGTAGAGTCCCTCTTGAAGCTTTCTATGTCTTACACCCCAAAGGTGTACCATACACCCCTACGTTGTGCCCATTCAGTGGAAGCACCCCTAGCTCCTGTCTCCTCTTTTCCCTCTCTTGCCCCCTCAACTTGAATTGGAATGGGTTTTTCTCCTATGTGGGTATGAATTAAATCATCTACTAGCTTCATCTTAGTAGACCTTTTACTTTTAGAAAATGTGTATATTCTTGAACCATTAATCTAGATTCAGATACCAACACCAACCCATCTCCTTAATTTGACATCAGTACTAGTTATAAAATGCTTTTGGCAGCTTTAGGGAAAGTAATGGACTATCCACATTTCTCAAGTTCTTTAACTCTTTGTTTTTATTAAACCCTTTTGTTTATGACATTGTCTCGAGAACAGAAGTTGACGAACATTTTCTGTAAAGGACCAAATAGTAGCTATTTCAGGCTTTGTGGACCTTACAGTCTCTGTCCAAACTTCTTGATTGTGCTGTTACAGCTCAAGAGCTGCAGTGCACAACACATAAACAAGCATCTGTGGGTATGTTGTAGTAAAACTTTATTTATAAAAGTAGTTTGTTAACCTCTGATTTAGAAGAGAGTTTCATGCAATTTTATGTTTGGGCAATAAACATACAAAATTGTCCCAGGAATCCCTAACCTCTTCCTCATCAGGAACTATTTTTACTTTCCCAGTGTCCCCAAATCCTGGTAGGAATGAGATAAAAGGGGCAAAGAGTGCCAGTCCCTGAAGCTGGGGGCCAGCCCTTTCCTTCTCCATGGAAATCCCTGTTGGCTACTGTGGAGGAGAAGCAGCCGATTTGGAAGCCCCCAGCTGTTCCCAGTTTAGGGACCTCTCACCCTGCCCCAGGTTACTTTACCTCAACTTTAAAATATAACAACAAATGAAAGAAATATCTGTAGTCCTGCCAAGTATGTGCTTGAAATTAAATTTTCCGGTAAGCTGCAGGTTTACAAAAAAATTACATTACATTGGATAAAATGGTTATGGGGAGTACATATGGAAAGAAAGGGAAGCAAAATGAGATTTTAATCAGAATTGGATGTGCCAGAATGTGGTAACTCTCACCTATAATGCTAGCACTCTGGGAGGCTGAGGCAGGTGGATCACCTGAGTTCAGGAGCTGGAGACCAGCCTCAACAAGAGTGAGACCCCATCTCTAAAACTAGCTGGGTGTTGTGGTGGGCACCTGAGACTGAGACAAGAGGATCATGTGAGCCCAAGAGTTTGAGGTTGCTGTGAGCTGTGATGCCAGGGCATTCTACGGGTGACAAAGTAAAACTCTGCCTCAAAAAAAAAAAAAAAAAGAAAAAAAATTGGATGCCACCATTCTAAGCTGGGAGATGAGTGATGCTGTGTGCCTGCATTGATAATGTCTGCAGCATATATGTGTGTGTCTATTTTTCATAGTTCATGGCTGGATATTTTCCAGGCAGCCTTCCCAGATAGGTACGTAGGTAGGTAGGTAGATAGATGGATGGGTGGATAGATAGATAGATAGCCAGACAGATAGATAATTAAAACTTCAGGCTTTCTTGGCTTGATTGCTGTGGGTAAATGGGCTCATGGTATCAGCTGTACTTGAACATACTAGAGAATAACTCAGGCGCTTGTCAGATGCCTGAACCACATGTTTGTTTGATAATGTGCCATCATGGGAAGCTCATTCACCAGAAGGTCACTGAGAGGGCAGCAGAGGGAAGCACGTTGAACTTCACATGGTTCTTGGTGCTAGTGTCAGTAGCAAAGCAATGAAGTAAGGAGCTGGCTTGCAAAAACAATAAAATGTTCAGAGAAAACTGACTTGCTTTGAGAAAAGCAGACAACTAAGCAAGTAAAGAATCCTCTTTTTAAAATATCATTGCTCATTTTATAAACCTAAACAGAAAATGTTGCCATATTTCCCATTTGTAAAAATAATTTTTTTCTAAAGAAATTGGATATATTAACCTATATTATATGTGTTATACATATTAACCTATATTATATTACAGTGTTTCCTATGCCTTCTTTTAAAGATTGTAATCTTTTTATACAAAAATACTTTTTCCAGTATCTATGTATTAGTAAATGATTGAAATTTTGGCTCTAGGTTTAAGAAAGTGATTTAGCTTTAAGCTCCTGTATTGTGTCACTGGACCTTTATTTTGTTAATTTCATTTCTGGAATACTTAGAGTAAAATGATATTTTTGTCATTATATATAATATTATAATGTTTTCCCTAACATTAAACTTTCATTGGGTAGAGTAAACAGAACAATAATAACCTCAAAAACCTCCATAGTCTGTGAAATTTATACTTACATTTATAAGATAATATTATCTCACCCAATGATACGTAACTTTTTTTTTTTTTTTTTGAGACAGAGTTTCAAGCTGTCGCCCTGGGTAGAGTGCTATGGCATCAGAGCTCATAGCAAACTTAAACTTGGTCCTCGGTTTCTCGATTTTTAGCAGACATGGGTGGCTCACTTTTGTTCAGGCTGGTCTTGAACTCGTGAACACAAGCAATCCACCTGCCTCGCTCTCCCAGAGTGCTAGGATTATAGGCAAGAGCCACTGCGCCCAGCCAGAACATTCTTAAAAGTAAATTGTATTGTCGTGAAGGCAGAGTAACAGGAACTAACTAGACTCACCTTCCCACGTGAAACAGGTGAAAGAGCAAAGTACATAAAGAAACGTCACTTGAGGCATTGGACATCAGGCAGCCAAAGACAGTGATCCCGAGGAACAGGAAATAAACAAGATGAGCCAACATTTGCCCTCGCCTAGAAAAAGGTTCCAGGCTACTCTGTAGGGAGGAGGAACCCAGGACAGCCTTCTCCCCGGGTTAAAGACATGTTGCTGAGGGTACATGGAGACAACCAAGGCAGCTAGAGTTTGCAGGGCAGAATATCAGAGAGGCGAGAACTGCAGAGAGAGAGAGAAGGGGGTATACTCTGCAGACCTACTGAGTGTCCTCGAGTACTCAGGTGAGAACTGATCAGGGCATGTATATGAAGAAACTACCCGGAGCCAGGGAAAGGATCGCCCAAAAGAACTAGAGGGAACATGCATGCTTCCCATGCAGGTCTAGACAGACTCACCTATTCCCAACAGAGGGCAAAGCCTCATAATGCAAGGGGTGCTCATTAGAATACTAAAAAAGATCTTACTTGACATCCAATCTAAGATTGACATCCAATCTTTCTAACAGGCATGCAGAAACGTAGGGAAATACCACTATAATGAGAAAACTCAACCAAAACCAATATGACATGTTTACTAACTTAAAACATTAAAGCTGTTGTGACTATAGTTCATACATTCAACAAATTAAAGGAAAGATTTAACGTGTTCAATAGAGACAATGTTAAAAAAAAAAAAGACACAAATCAAACTTTTAGAGATTAAAAACTACAGTGTCTGATAATAAAAAACTGCTGATTAATAACAGGTTAGACACTGCAGAAATAATAGTTAACTTGAAGACGTAACGACAGAAACCATCCAAAATGAACCAGGAAAAGGTTGAAAAGAATAAGTAGAGTCCCAGTGAGCTTTTGGACAATTTCGAGCAGCCAAAAATACATATAATTAGAGTCCCACAGAACAGGAAGAAAGGAAATGAAAATATTTGAGAAAATAATGCCCTAACTTTCTTATAAATTTGATCGAGCTATAAAGCCATACCTTCAAGAAGCTCAACAAATCCTAAGTACAAAAAACAAAGAAAATGATAGAAAAATGTTTTAAAAATAATCAGAGGATTAAAGTCAAATTATGTACAGTGAAACAAAGATAAATTGACAGCCGATTTCTTGTTGGAAATAACACAAACTAGAAGACAATGGGGTCAACATTTTTAAAGTACTCAAAATTCTTTACCCAGTTAAAATATGTTGCAAAACTATATAAAACTAAATAAAAACTTTTTTAGACCAGCAAAAGCTAAAAGAATGTATCACTACCCAACCTGAAGTACAAAGTTTTTTAAAGGAAGTCCTTCAGACAGAAAATGATACCAGCTGGAAACCCGAATCTGCTCAAAAGAATGAAGAGCAACAGAAATAGTAACCACGTGGGGGAATATAAAGACTCGTATTTATTGTTTAAGACATTTTAAAAGGCAAATTACTGTAAAAAACAAAAATGCTAAGAATTATACTATAGAGTTTATTGTAGAAAAACAAAATACATGACAACATTAGCACAAAATCTAAGAAGAAAATAGAAGTACACTTTTTTTTTTTTTTTGAGACAGAGCCTCAAGCTGTCACCCTGGATAGAGTGCTGTGGCATCACAGCTCACAGCAACCTCCAATTCCTGGGCTCAAGCCAGTCTCCTGCCTCCACCTCCCAAGTAACTGGGACCACAGATGC
>CAUYRH010135066.1:0-64934 GCA_963574655.1 Perodicticus potto | reverse complement strand
ATTTTATTTTATTTTATTTTATTTTATTTTATTTTTGTCTGTTATAGTGTAAAAAGAATATAATTTCCCTTTCTGAGGCACTTAGAATTCAAACTATGCAAAAGCTGCAGATTAAAACCTTAGAAGCACACTCAGAAGTAGGCAGAAGGAATAGAATATCTCACAGGGCATCAGTGATAAAATAACAGAACTGCTCTATTTGATTGCGAATCATAAAACTGTAGCTAGTGAAAGAAAGATCTGTATTATGGAGAAAGTATTTCATTACTTGAGACAAATGCAAATGACTAAACAAGGCTTATCCTCCAGGAGTTAAGATACTGTGAATTCACCTCAAAATTGTCAAATTTGGTCGCAAAAGAATCACACACTAAGGCAGATTGCCATGATTACTCATTCCTGTTTTTCATGGTTACATTCATTAAAAAGTGAGAGCTATTCTGCCCTATGATCCTTTGCTTTTTTTTTTTTTCTGAGAAAGAGTCTCAATGTCACCCTTGGTAGAGTGCCGTGGCATTACAGTTCACAGTAACCTCAAACTCTTGGGCTCAAGTGATTCTCTTGCCTCTCTCTCCCAAGTAGCTGGGACTGCAGGCACTCATCACAATGCCCAGGTATTTTTTCTTGTTGTTGCAGTTCTCATTGTTGTTTTTAGCTGGCCCAGGTCAAGTTCGAACCCGCCACCCTTGGTGTATGTGGCTAGTGCTGTAATGACTATACTACAGGCGTTGAGCTGACCCTTTGCTTTTTAAAAGAAGATTCTTTTACTAGTGTCTCTAAGTCTTCTCTGCTACATTGCCTATTGCATCCCTGTTCCCCTAATAACATACAAAGAACACATAACGTGGATTTTCTGTATTGCACCTCATTCCAATTTTAGTTTTCATTCCATTTTGTTGGTTCATCATCTTACTCAGTCAAGATCAACGTTACAGAATTTGAAAAATGGACAAGGGGTTATACCTTCTTCTACAATGAATCATTGACGTAAACTGATACAACAGAGTGGCCTTTACCTTTTTCTCCAAGTATAGGCCTTTATCACTTTCTGTAAATAGAGTGGGGTCATCAAAAATCTTGGTAATGTATTAGCTTTCTAGCTTCATTTATCCTCTGAACTGCAAAATGTGAATCTGCAGAGTCTCTTGGAACCATAGAAGTCACTCTGGAGCGATTGCTGTTTGTGCAACATCATGGGTAGATGACGTCTAGAGCCCCAAAAGTTTCACTGGTCTCTTTTAATTTCCTTCTTTTCTATCAATTTACTTTCTTTCTTTCTTTCTATTTATCTATCTATCTATCTATCTATCTATCTATCTATCTATCTATCTCTCTATCTCTCTATCTCTATCTCCCTACTTACCTACCTACCTATCTTCCTTTCTATCTATCCTGTGTAAGGTGTACATAAGTTTGGGAACACTTTAAATTTGGCTTAATCTTTAGAGCCCAATCTATAGAGGTGGTGCAGTTGAATTCCTGTAGATTCTGTTCTAGGACAAAGTGTATTTGAATGTGAGTATGTGTGTGTGTGAGAGAGAGAGAGAGAGAAAGAGAGAGAGATTCTTCAGTATTTTTACGCAAGGTGAAGCCTCAAAGCTTCCCATCAAGAGTATTCTGCATAACTCTGAGGTGTAAGGCTTCCTAGACATCGGCAAGAGGCTTCATGTTATAGATAAAGAATACAGGACCTAGACAATTTAGGTGACACTACCCATTAAAAGCAGAGCTTGCATCCTATTCTCACCCTCCCTGATCTTTAATCAATCGCAATCTTTTCTCTCCATCCTGCCTTAAATCTAAAAGTTCTTTGTCTATTATGAGAAGCATAAATCAAATATAAATCACTATAAAGTACAGAAGTATTAAAAAAGAGGAAAAATGAAGGGCAAGTACAAGTACAGTTGAAAAGTTGTCAAGTTTATTTTTTCCATACTTAATATTTTAAACTCCTGTATGTGCAAAAGCAAGATTTCAAAAAGCAAGTTTGGTACAATTAACAAGTTGAATTTATTTCAGAATTTGAATTTATTTATCAGTAGTTATAGAATATATTGCCTATCAGCATACAACATTTTGAAAAAAAGATGACAGGTCTTTGAAAGGTAATTGAAAAAGTCACTTAATGAGCTCAGATTAATGCAGTAACATCTGTAATTTCGTGTTTCTCATCAGCATGTGCAGACTTAATAACCATAGAAGGATATTATGGTTTCTTTCTTGTATTGAGAAAATGGTATTTACATTGACTTGTACCAAACAGAAAGTTTCTTGATTCTAGATTAAGAAACAATTACAAACATCTTTTCATCCTTGTATGTCTTCTTGTACCCAAGGTTGAAATTTCTTCTGAAATGCCCAACTGAGTACACGATATTTACACAATCTTTGGGTAATAACTATTTTTTATAAGATAATGAGAAGCTTCCTTCCTGGCTTACTAATTTGCTAGCACAGGCTGTGTCATGGTTCCTTTGTTCATGGCTCTTATGAACTGGGAGAGCAAGGTCTTTCACGTAGCATCACAGAGTACTGCCCTGATTCTGCCAGGTTACTGGGAGGTACTTGTTTCACAAGTGGGAAAATCCCTATTGTATATAAGAGAAAATGAACTTTGATACAGCTGCTTGTGGAGAAAGACCTCAAGAAAAGTTACCTTACTTTCATTTCCTAAGGATACTTCCAAATCTGGCATTCTATATATGATAAGGGCAATCTATAAGTCCAGTATAGATATAAGACTTTCCTTCTACCAAATGTTAAGTTGTAACTTAAAATTTGTCCTCATCTATTTTTCAATAGTTAACCAAACAACCTGCCAGTATTTGGAATCTCAGCCTTCAGCCTCATTGGATGGCTAGAAAAGCCTATTATGTCAGACATGTATATTTTTAGTTTATACATTTGAATTTTATGAACTAATTATATCTTTAATTCTTGGAAAGTTAAGAAACAACAATTGTTCAGATATCTTTAGGAAGTAGTATTCATATTTAACATTGCTTTCTTGCAGTTTTTTTTCAAAGTTAGGTAACAATTTCATGACCATGACACACTGATTTTGTAAGATAAATACATTTGAATTAAATTAGTTGTTTATTCATTGTGCTAGGAAGTACAGTTAACTTTATTGGTTGCTTTTTGTGCAGAAAATTAAATAATGTGTAACAGTACACTATTAATTATTTGCTTATGACAGTGAGTGAAAAATTATAACTCATAGGCCAAATCTGGCTGGGCACTTATTTTTGTAAATAAAGGTTTGTTGGAACATAGTCATGTCTATTTGTGTGTATATCATTCATGGGTGTGTGTGTGCTCCCAAAGTAGAATTGAGTAGGTAGTTAGGACTTTAGTGCACAGTCAAAAATTTTTACTCTCTGAACCTTTACCAAAAAGTTTCCTGACATCCGACTTAAGCTATGAGTTAAGGGGAAGGTAGCTTCTGTACCACCCTGCTATTTTCCAGTCAGATATCCTTATCATAAGATATTATTGTTGATATATCATAAACAAGAATCTGAAATTCTTATCAAACTTTCAAATGTCGTGATAAATGTAGAGAAATAGTCTCTCTTGAATCCAACATTATTATGGAAAAATCAGCTACCTCTTTAAAAACATTAATAATGTATATTTTGTGTTTGTTTCCACGAGGTTATATCATTAACCTATAGTTGGTTTTTCCTCCTCCTTTTCTATTCCTTCCATAGCATTTAGACAAGTTATTTGTGGTTGAGAGTGTGTGTGTGTGTTCATGAACGCTCACACACACATACTACCCATAAGATGAAAAAAATTGTTCTGGATTAATTTTTAATGCATTGGTCTCCTCATTTATTCTGAAAGCTATCCCATTTTTATTCCTTAGTAGGCTACTTGACTAGGACATCATTTAAGAATTCTCTGCTCTTTCTGTGTGACATCATCTTCTATTTTACTCTTGTCTTTATTTCACAGCCACTTTCTCTTCCCATGTCACACTTGGTCTTCTCCAGCACAGTGATGTTTATTCTTTACATATTTAATTCCATTTGAATAGAAGAGATAAAAATGGAGCAATCCAGGTCTGTGAGCAAATTGTCCTGCAGTTCTCTTGGGCTTTGGAGACTTTTTTCCCCCTTAATTGGTCTCTGAAGCTTTCAAATTTAACTGTTTTTAACAAACAGTCTCTATTGGAAAGAGACATAGAAACAAAGTGCAAATTTGGCTACTCCCGTAATATTAAATGCTGTTAATATTAAGCCAGTTCCAACTGCACCTGTCACTGAGTAGTCTGACACTGTCACAAGCCTAAGGAATCTGATATATGGCAAATGAGGTAGCAAAATCTACAACAATAATTAGGAAGAAACATATAAAAGTGTCAAATAGAGGATTAGAAGCTTTTTAAGGCATGAAGGTCATATTTAAATGCCTTCTTATTTTCCACTAAGTTCACTACTCAATAAGAATTAAATAAAAGAAGGGGAAAGCAGAGAGAGAAGGAGGGAGGGGGCTGGGGGTCGCAGTGTGGGACTCACCTTTTGGGGGCAAGACAAAATTATAAGAGGGACTTTACCTAACAAATACAATCAGTGTAACCTGGTTGCCTGTACCCTCAATGAATCCCCCAAAATAAATAAATAAATAAATAAAAATAAAGAATTCAATAAAAGCTAAGAGCTGGCTAATATAACATTGAAATCTTATAGAAAGTTGTGCCATTTTCAACAGCTGAACAACAAAAATGAAAGGTACTATTTTGAGCCCTCTGTAAGTGCTACTGAACTTTCACCCATTCCCTCTTGCATCACTGTCTTGCCTATTTCATTATAAGAAAAAGTAAATAATCATTGCCCTTTCTGAGCTTCAGCAACATAACTTAGAGAGACTGAGCATCTTAAATTTGCCTTCTTATAGAAGAATATACCAACATAGGTAAAGTTAATTATGGAATAAGATAATTATAATGAAAAATGAGAACATGTAATATATTTAATATAATACTAAACATCTAGAAGAAAGTAGAAAGATAAAGTTCTATTTGGTCACAGTCTGCTGACATATTTCACTGCACCGTCATGAGTCATAAGTTGTTCTTTTCATGTACATCCAACATCAGAGTCCCCAGGTCAGCAGGAGAAGTAGATAGCGAGTTTGTATGTAATACTGTTACCTGTTTAATGCTAAATAGTTTTAACCTTTGAAACAGTTTAACAGTTTGGAAGCATTCATTTTAAGGCATCTGATCTCATTTTTTTTTAATGCTGCAGTATTGGAAATGAACACATATTTTTGTCCTAGCAAGTATCCCTCACTCAATTCACCCCCAACTTTCTTTTATTTTTCTTATTTTTTTTTATTTTTTGAGACAGAGTCTCACTTTGTCACCCTCAGTGGAGTGCCCTGGCATCACAGCTCAAGGTAACCTCAAACTCTTGGGGCTTAAGCAATTCTCTTGCCTCAGCCTCCCAAGTAGCTGGGACTACAGGTGCCCGCCACAACACCCAGCTATTTTTTTTTTTTTTGTTATAGTTATCATTGTTGTTTAGCTGGCCCAGGCCAGGGTCAAACCCACTAGCCTTGGTGTATGTGGCAGGCACCCTATCCACTGAGCCATGGATGCCGCCACTCCCAACTTTCAGTTAAATACTTAGTGACTTTCTTACATCAGATACTGTCTTAGGGATAGATGGAGATTATAGAGATCCGTTTATTTATTCGATAAAGTTTTCTACAGCATTTCTGTAATTTGTAAGGATTAAATATGAGAAATGAAGGTCACTCCTCTCCAATAGCTTTTAATCCAATTGAAATAAAACAAATGCATTAAGAACTGGGATACAAGGTAGCTTGTGGGAAACATTGTTCAAATATTACCATTGATAAATTTCCGAAAACCTGAGAGATAGAAATTACTCTAGCTGTAGAGATCAGAGGCAGTCCAAAAGAAGATAGGTCTCAAACTCTATAAATAAGATCTAAGAAGAGGAACAATTAAGATCATGTCAAGACAACGGAGAGAATGAAGAGAGAGACACTGACAAAAGGAGAAGTTCGAGCATGTAAACGAAGAACCCTCATTCAGTTCACATTATAGTCATTCAAATCTGCTGGCAAGTGCAAGGAGAGGCAGGGTACCCATGAGGATGATAGGGAATTTATTAATTGGCAAAAAACATTTTATCCCCCCGATATTCATAATTTAAAAATGACTTTTGATTTGATATTTGGCATTCGATGAAATATTTGTTGAATTTAATATTACCAGACATGTGTGTGTATGCACTGTGTGTATGATTATAACATTTTGTATGTGTAAAATTTTGGATCCCAAGAAATTCGCATGTATTATTGAATTAAATTTTATGAGTTGTTTATGTTTCAGAGATAATAAATGATCAATTTTTTTCTACTAGGTTAGTTTTAAGAAAAATAAAGTATTTTCTGTAAATGTGTTTAGTTAGTTAATATCTATTGCATTTTTAAATATTGGTGATTTGATTATCAATTTCAATAAGCTGTGATTGAAAGTATATAAATTTGTGTTTGTTTGTTATAAAAATGTTAGGCTTCATTAAGTAGCTTCTGAATTAGCCTTGATTGTTAGCCATATATTAGCTCTTCAATAAAAATGGTACTTTCTAGTTGAATTTGCTCTACAGACTTTACCATCCTAATCAACTCACTTTCAGGGAGCCATATCTGTCTTTGACTTGTCTTGAACACAATTGTTTCACTTACACTAGATTTTAACACATAACATAAAAAGAAAACATCAGTCTCTGGTACTCATGTTTTAATTGCAGAGAAATGGGGGTCGACTCTTTTCCTGGGGGCCTTGCTTCCTTGGGCAATGACTTCCTTCTGCTCTTGCTCTGAATAACCATTGACTCTTTACCTTATTTTGGGGTGACTCCCTGTTGTCCTCTGTAAGTTTTGGAAACCCTCAGACATCTTCCTACATCAATTTTTGGGACATTCTCTACCCAGGTATAAAGTTTCTCTCTCCCGGTGGATACCACCACATCTGACTTTTAGGGGCTCATGAATTCCCCTACATATCCTGAATAGTATGCAGAAAAATACAATTTTCCTGGCATTTATCTAAACTAAATAAGATTAGGCTTTATTTGAATGAAAAAGTAGAGTGAAATAAAAACAAAATATAAGAAACAAAGAAAGACTTTAGAATTTAACAATTAGCTAAAAATGGACTTGGTTTGTCTTGGGAAGTTAGTTTCCCTCACCTCAAATATAATTGAATTGCACTTAATTCAAGAGAAGTATACACTTAACCAAGAGATGCCAACAGCTATTCTGAGTTTCATTGGTTTACCAACAAAATTTTGATCTTCAGATTCTCTCATATCCTCTTTTATATTTTTATAGTAAAGCCTCTGTAAGTTGACCACCTAAGGGACTGTAAGAAATAGGTCAACCCAGGAAGGTGGTCAACATAAGGTCAACACCTGAGTACAGCTGGTGCATGTCCAGTCCAGTCTGTGAAATTTAGGTCAACATAAGGATACAGTAAATGTAGGAAAGTGGTCTTCTACTAAGTTCTATTGTATTTAGAAGTGGAGATTCCAGGGTTATCCATTTTACTCTAATTTAGGTTGAAATTTATACTCTTTGCCTGGCTCTGATCTTATTGATTTATTTCTTGAACATGAAAATAGCTGCTCCCCGTGGTTTTCTCTACTTGGTGACCCTATTTAATTTACCAACTCATTGCTCTTTTTTCCATTTTGCTTATACTCCAAAATGCATTCTAACCTGCTGGTAAGACTGCTTCTACTCCATGGGGTAGCTAGGGGTATGTGCTTCTGTCTTTGAGAGCCCCATGACCTTCATAAGGAATCATCTTCCTTTCTATATTTGCCACCCCCACTTTCATTATAACAATTTGACGAATTGAGTCCTAGGAACCATAAACTAAGGCCAGATGCATAGTTAATTTGTGGCACCTGTCCGCAGGTGTTTATAATCCAATTGAAGCAATCACTATGTATTTACATGATATATTTGTTATTTTTCCTGACCATTAGTTTTATGTCTTGTGTAAGTAGCAAAGTTCATTTGCAAAACTGAAAAGATGTATATTTTTGCTCCTTTAATCATTAAGTCTTTCTTAGCTTGCCTTTTACTAGGTTACATCCCCTGGTTTTCTTTGCTGAATCTGCCCTAACTATTTCTAGTGCTGTGATGGTCCAGTATTGTAGAGGTTCCTGTGGCCCCCAACCAGGGATGGTGGTCAGCAAGGGAGACAGCGCTGGAAAAATGAATAGATTTTACACCAAACCTATAGCAAGTGCCTGAAAGCCTTGCCTGATACAAAGCACTCCCAGTCCTGCTTCTCAAGAGTCTTTTATTGGGTACTGCAATACAGTAAATGTGCAATAATGCACAGCAGCCAAGGTTCAAAAATGAGAGAGGGGAGATTACAGACCCCAGGGAGGGCAGGTGAAGGGCAATGTCAGGATAAACAGGTACATAGGGTAATAGAACATCTGAAGTGGCCAGATAAGTATACACGTGAGAATGGCCCTTTTTTACTTCTCAAATCACCCAACAGGTCTTGGAAGCCCTAGGTACCTCTTATAAACTGCACTCAGCCTATCACCCTCAATTCTCAGGAAAAATAGAAAAGCTGTACTCTCAACTGTAAAACAACATCTTACAAAGCTTTCCTCAGAACTATGCCGAAGCTAGGTCACTGCCTTCCCAATCCTGTTCTCAAGCTCCATACAGAGTCTTATCACTAAAGATGGACACTGTCAACATCATATTAGACCTCATCTCTAAGTCTTAGAGGGATACTGAAAGTTAAATATTTTTATGCAATGGAGAGAAATTTATAAAAAGGAGTATCATAGAATTACCTACCAAACTTTAATATGTTTATTTTTTCATTTATTTATTTATTTTTTATGAGACAGAGTCTTACTCTGCAGTCCTGGGTAGAAAGCTATGGTGTCACAGCTCAAATTCTTGGGCTTTAGCGATTCTCTTGTTTCAGCCTCCTGAGTAGCTGGGACTACAGGGTCCCACCATGACACTCTCTGTTTTATCTACTTTTAGTAGAGATGGGGGTCTTGCTCTTTCTTACTCAGGCTGATCTCAAACTCCTGAGCGCAAGCAATCCTGCCTGGGCCTGCTAGAGTGCTAGCATTATAGACATGTGCCACAGAGTCTGGCCTAAGATTTTATTTGTTATTTATTTATTTACTTGAAACAGAGTCTTACTTTGTCACCCACACTTGGGTATCATGGTATCATAGCTCACAACAACCTGAAACTCTTGGGTTTGAGCAATCCTCTTGCCTTGGACTCCCAAGTAGCTGGCACTACAGGTTCCCGCCATGACACTGGGATAACTTTCCTATTTTTAGTAGACATGAGGTCTCACTCTTGTTCAGGCTGGTTTCCAACTCCTGAGGTCAAAGGATCTACCTGCCTTAACCTCCCAGAACACTAAGAGTACAGGTGTGATCCACCTACCTGGCCAAACTTTAATGTGTTTATATGTTAAATAAATATTGGATACTTTTGCAGTGGGGGAGGAAAAAAATGCCATAATATGAAATTGAACCAATAATAAATTGACATTATTATGCTAAAAGTTTTTCAATGTTGTTCCCTTTCTATAATTTCCAATCCTTCTCTCTTAGCCTATCAAAGTATCCTTAGACATCTGAGAAGTTTTAATTTTGATTCATCATTTCTAACCCACAAGTTGCTAGTCTTTTGTCCTTGCAAGGACTGCTTTTATTTTCTATTTTAATCTCAGTAATATGTATTTTCATGCCATACATATGCTGAGAAGCCACAAAGTACCAACACAGCTTTTATGAAAATTAAATAACAATGTACAGGGTTATTTTGTTTTGTTTTTAAACATTGACTCACACACGCTCCCTACTGCAAATAGTAAACAAGTGCAGATGTATGAAAAGTGCATTTCTTTGACCTTGGCATCTAATGTCAGCATGCACCTTCCTTCCTTTAGGAGACAGAGGTCATGGTATTTCCCTTTATTCAGCAATAAGTAACCACAAAGTAGTGTTCTTTTGGACCATAGTATCACTCTTAGATGAAGGTTTGGTGAGTCTTTAGTAACTTTGAACAACTTATTGAATTTCACAGAAGTCCTTAGTGTAAAAACATTTTAACACCAACTTTTTAGGAACATTTGTAGTTCACTTTATTGGATATAAGATTTTAGGCTCAGTGCTTGTAGCTCAGTAGCTAGGGCACCAGCCATATACACGGGAGCTGATGGGTCCGAATCCAGGACCTGCCAAACAACAATGACAACTACAACCAAAAAATAGCCAGGATTGTGGCATGTGCCTGTATCCCAGTTACCTGGGAGGCTGAGGCATGAGAATCGCTTTAGCACAAGAGTTTGAGGTTCCTGTGAGCTGTGATGCCATGGCACTCTACCCAGGCCAATAGCTTGAGACTCTTTCTCAAAAAACAAAAAAATATTTTATAGCCAAGTTACCTGCCCCTTGGTCACCCACAATTATTGTTTCTCTATCCTCAAAGTGTTTGAAAGGTCCACTTTTTGTCCCAACACCTAGCAAATAAATTTTAGCTAGCTTATGCATAGAATATACTATAAAACAGTGTTTTTCGACTTTTTTTTATCTCACGACACACTTGAACCTTTAGTTAAACTTTCACACACACTTAAATTTTGTTGATCAAAAAAAAAGAGTAATAAAAAAATATTGTGCTTTGAACTTCTTCCAAAAATAATTGTTAGTGATCTTTAAAAATATTCACAGCACACTGGTTGAAAATCACTGCACTAATAGGTGGTGGTTAAGAGTATAGTTTTGAGAGACAGACACATATTGGGCTGCAGATTTTATGAAGTGCTGTGGTGGGTTTTCAGTCTAATCTTTACCTTTGCTAAATTACTTAACGTCTTCTCTTCAGTTTCTTCCTTAATAGCACCAACCCACAGGTTTCTTTCATTTTTTTTTGCAGTTTTGGCCAGGGCCGGGCTTGAACATGCCACCCCCTGTATATGGGGCAGGCGTCCTATTCCTTGAGCCACAGGCGCCACCTTCCACAGCTTTATTTCTTGCATGAAAGGAGAAAATTCTTATAAGACACTTACTACAGGGTCTGGCACATGTTAGATGCCCAATACATAACAAGAATACTTACTAATCACAACCAGCATCACCATCTGAAAGGATATTTTTTACACACCTCCTCTGCTACCTGAAATATCCCCTTAATCTTAATTTTTGGCTTAAGGCTCTGCCTCTAGAAAAGCTTTGAGTAGTTACATAACATCATCCAATAGTGTGGTTTAATGTGTCAGGTTAGCTGATTTTAACTCTGTTTTAAACATGACCACAAAGTAGTAACAAAAATCAGAAAAACATTTTGATAAGAAGATGAAGTTGAAGGATAATAGAAAGTCCAGAGCCAGGACTGAGGCTGCAAGAGAATAGGACGTGGAGGTAGAGTGGCAGCTGAGTTCTGGTGACGCAGCAAAGCCAAGATGCCTGGAGAGCAGACTGACTTTCCTTTCTGTTTTCTGCTCTCTCCATATCTTCTGAAATCCAAGTAGTATTGATGAAATATAGGAGCTCCTCTGTTTCTAAATTATAGTGAAATTTATGCAATGTATTCTTAACAATAATCACCGAATTTTAATAAGACATGCATATATACTATTGTATCGGCTTTAATAGTTATTGCTTTTATGTTATAGACAAGATGAGTAAAGTTCAGAGAATTGCATTCCTAGTTCCCAAGTCATAAGTAGTAAAATTTGGGCAATATAGGCCCTAAAATTAGAAATACTTAAGTCTAATTCTGGCTCAGCCATATGCTTGCAACACAACCCAGCAATGTTGAAAAGGAGCTGCTGTCGTCTCTCACTGTGAGGAGTTGATAGGATAGTTTCCCCTTGCAGGGTTTTTATAAAACCATGTCTATGAAAATCCAAGTTTGTATGAGAAAATATGCAGCATAGTGCATGGCATGGTACGCTTGTTTAATAAACACCAGTTTCCATCTGTGTCTGATGTTAAATTCCAGATAGTTCTCCATCACCCCGTGGAAAATGAACCAGTATTGCATCATTTGTTCTTCCAAGTGGAGAAAAGAGCTGGCACTCTTTCACCCTCCTCTAGATCCTGGAATCTCCACGCTTTGCCTCTGTCCCCGTATCTATCTACTCACTCACTCATTCTGTTATTTACTAAATTGCATTACTCTCTGTTTTTATTTAGCATGTTAAGTCAAAATATTTTGCATTTTTAAAAAGTACTTATGAGTATGAAATATTCTGATTTTCTAAATGCAGCTTCCACACTACCACAGTGTGTAGCTGCTGCCGCACACTCTATATTAAAACTGTCCTTCCTAGAAATGTCAGAAGAAACAGAAAACCCACCAGTGAGTATTTTCTGCTTTCTGCACTTATGAAGAACTATAACCCAACTAAAGGGGGACATGTAATAGAGAGAGTATATTCGCCTGAAAACCTGTCAGTTTTCAGTAGTTAGTAGCCATGTATTCCAGGCCTGGGTAGGTACTTAGGTCAGCAGAAAAATGTCACTGCAAGCAGTCTTTAAGGGACCCTGGTTTTCTTCCACATTTTTGTTTTGCTGTCTTATAGAGCTGTGTCATAACGATATTTAGCCACAGAAGAAATAAAAAGAAATCATGAAAAATGAAAATCACACTTTAATATAGCCTAGGTGTGGAATCAATACACACCTGATTTGCTTGGATTCATTGGCAACACATAGTCATACAGACACAGCTCACACAGAGCAAGCGTAGACCTTCAAGCCTGTCACTGCAGATGGAAACAATAGAATTCGGAGGAGAGGAAGAGGTCTCTGCCACAGTATGTGAAAGAGAAACTGCATTTCAAATGCATTTTTGTTTATTCTAAATTAATCAATCACTTGCTAACCTATTGATACTTATCTCATGTCACTAAAGAATCCCTCAAGGAACAGTAATTTAAATTCCGCCTGTTCCCAAATGGATAACATGTTATTTGAGAGTGTGGGTGGCATTAGCTGTAGAAGGGGTGGTGGTGATCTTTTTTAATCTAATTTTAAATAACAGACCCAATTTAGTGCAGTACCAGCAAAGTATTCAATTAAAATCACATTATTAAAATGAAAATTAATGTTCTGTTGCTGAACTGCTTGGCTGAATGCACCAATTAAAAGTTTTCTTATCTTCCCGACCCCCTCTCCAATCTCTTTGGGAAGGGAGGTCACATGCACACAAATGTGTATAGCTTTCTGAGTAAATACACAGAGGCTGAAGATAAACTATGTCCCTGAAATACTGTAATTGTACAATTACTTATGGCATTAGAAACATGTGTAATGTAACAACTAAAATAAAAAAAATGCATAGTACAAATACTTTATTAAAACAAGCATGGCTTCCACTGTCTCGTATTTTATATTTGTTTTCGTAAACTATATTTAAAGTTAAATCCCCACTTTCCCCCCTCATCTTCTTAAAATGATTTTGAAAATCACCAACAATAGATGGAAATTGGGGATAGACGTCTTTGATTGTAAATTCAGTTTTTGTTCTCCTTTACATACCTGATAGGCAGAAAAGATAACATTTGAGGACCCAAGTGCCTTAAGCAAATCTTAGACTCTATATATGATGAATAAATCTCCTGTATCCTGTTTTGCTACTTTCTAGCCATTTACAAACAGATATCATTTTCTCTAATTTTTAAATTTCCCTTTTGCTCTTTCTTGCAAAGGTATTTTCCTTCCAGAGTCGTTGATATCACTCAAATGTAATGTGCTGCCACAGTCCCCTCTTGCCTCTTAAGAGTCCTACCACAGTGAAGATGTTTTGGATTCATCCACCACCAGGCAATTTCTTTCTCCTCAAGATCTCTCTGTGGATGTAAGCCATATAAGGTCCTAGGAAGCAACACGTTTTCCAGTTTGATCCAGTTGCCTTTCCCCATTTTCCTTGAGCCATTTGACCTTTCAGGAATTTAGCTTGTCTATCTACTGGAAAAATCTGTAAGCTTATCTGTAGAGCTTTGATGCTATTGTGCCTGGATTATATGCTCATTAGTGTTCCCGCACTCTGCGTGACATTGGAAATACACAGACCATCACAGTGACTGATAGTGAATTGCATTGCAGAGCGGCTTTCCCATTTGTGTGTACTTACAAATGGTGATTGATACACGCTCTATAAATGCACCCAAGTCACAGGCCCCTTTTGTAAAAGCAACTCAGTATCTACCCACTAATAACCAAAATGCCAATTATTTGAAGTGTCTTCAAAAGTAACAAATGGCCTTACCACTAATCTCATGTTTTAATTAATCCCTTTGATATGCCTTTCTGGTGGGACAACAGAAAGTGAGAAGGTACAAAAAATAAGAAAAATGGTTGATGCAGACAGCTATCAGTATTGGCCTTTTGTCGCAGCCAATTTTAGGAGGAAAGATAGGAAATTTAGTCTGTAAAGAGCCAATGATAATTATTCATAGACACAGGTGCATATACACCATGTATACATACCCAATACGTACACACTTGGGCACAAAGATACTTGCATACAAAGACAGCACATATCCACACACTCCAATTAGAAAGTACCTGGAAAAAAACTACGGAGACAAAGAGGTTGTATCAGTAATGTTGAGGCCCCCTTTTCAAGCTGCTTCAGTTTTTCGAAAATGTGCAATTTTGTAGCTACCTCCTGGATAGTGCTTTTAATCAAGGCCAAGTCCTGGAGATCCTTCATTCTGGAAAATGTATGAATTTGCTGCAGCAGCATGGAAAGACTGAGAGCCATAAGGACTTGCTTAGGATTAGGACTTGCAAGACGAGCTAATTCAGGGAAAGGGTTTCTTTGCACCAGAAACCCATAAAGATACACTCTCTGCCATTTCTGCAAAAGGAACATGTGTCTGATCCTACCGAGTCTCCTGTGTCTATTTCTTGTGTGCTTACAAAGAGGGCGTTGGTCGATGCTCGAGGCATTTCAAGAGGAAGGTCCTGTCCAGTCATTTCTAGGAGCCATGTTCTTTGTTACAAGAAGCTCTGATACCACCAGGGGCCAGGCCCACTTGCAGAGCTGTCTTTTCACCACCATAGACGCTTCTGGGATCTGAAACAAACTTACCCATCCCCAACAAATTTTATTCAACAACTTTCGGTTTCTTTATTTGGCCATTTGGTAAGAGTAAAAGGATGACTTTCTCAGGAGGTGTCTTAATTATTTAACTCAAAATTAATCAAATTACCTTAAATTAATTACCCCTTATTCTCTCTTCTTGATGAAATTCAAAATGGAAAGCTACACACAAGGCTTTATATCAGATTGTGGATAAACAATAATTGTTTAGAAGAATAAAAAGTCTGTATGAACAGATTGGTCTCTCTGTGGGAATGAACTCCAAATATCAGGGAGAGGGACGACTTCGAATATTGAAAAACCAAAACATTCCCAGGAGGAGGCAGGCTCTCAGGAATTTTTCTTACAGACTTTGCAATAGCCTTTCATCCCCGAAAAGTACATCATACTGAAATTGGTCATCATCTGGAGAGGTATTAAGGAAATGTTATATGCCCTCTGAATGATGTCATTCAGTACTTTATTTTTTCCCTAGAAATTAGGGAAAGGGAGGCCTCAAAATCAGGTTCAGATTTACAAGCCTGTTTTGACTCTCTTATGCATTCAGCCTTAAGCTTAGATTGAAGTTAAGAGACTATATAGAGGTGACTATTAACAAAGGGAAATCCAAATGCACCCACTATCTTTTATAATATTTATAATTCACCTATGCCTCCAAGACCTACAACTTCAATGTGTATAATACTTAGATAAGTGTTGGTTGGAGTAAGATGAGGTCTGCTTTCCAGGGACCGCTTTCAAGGGCCTTATAGTCAACAAAGGGCAAAGAGCAATATTAATAATATCTCCATGTAATTTGAAGGAATCGGCTACTACAGTTGTGTCCATATCTTGCTCAGCCTATCACAATAGACTATGTGCACAGATTATTCCCATTTAATTCTCACAAAAATCCAATGAGATGATCATATGTTCAATTTCATTTTACAGATGTGGAATCTGGAGTTAATTAATGAGCTCAAGGTTGCATTGTGTCTGTACCTAATCTCTTCAAAATTCTGTATGGTTTGTATGCCACTGCTAGAGGAACTTTCTGACATATTCTTTGATCAGTATTTAATTTTTTACTGATTATATTCTGCTGATTCCCACTGCTAATATAATAGAATAAAACTACATGGTGCCTGTGGGACTCTCGAGTTAGAGCCCACCTTGGCTACCCTTTTGGACCCCATTCCCTCAGGGGAACCAGCTGCATTTGCCTTTTGCTTTTTCTCCATAAAGCTTAAATTTTCCCATGTCCAAGCCTTTTTTCCTCACCTTGCAAATCCTTATTCCTGGATGGAAGAGAGCTCATCTTCCCCCACAACAAAGAAGAGAGGCCAGTCATCCTGGCTTGGTCTCTGCCATGGTCCCTAATGTTTGCTTGGCCTGTACCTGGCTGTCCTTCTCTGACAACGCTGCATTTGCACCAGTTGTCTCCAATTATCAACTTCTGCCATCTTTCTAAATTAAATGTGTTTATTTTTTTCCTAGGGGAGCTATTACAACAAGACCCCAAACTGAGGGGCTTAAGCCACTGCAAGGGATTGTCTGACTGTTTTGGAGGTTAGAAGTCTGAGATCAAGGTGTTCACAGAGTTGTTGCCTTCTGAAAACTGTGAAGAATCTGTACCATGCCTCTCACCTAGTTTCTGGTGGTTTGCTGCAAACTTTTGCTTTTGTTGACTTACAGAAATATTACCTAGATTATTACCTTTATCTTCACATGGAGTTAACCTGTCCAAAGTCTCCTTTTATGTAAAAACATCAGTCATATTGGATTAGAGCTGGCCCTAACAACTGCATCTTAATTTCACTAATTATATCTGCCTTGACCATATTCACAAGTAAGTTCACATCTGAGATACTAGAAGTTAAAGCTTTATCATTTCTATTTTGGAGAGACCTAATTTCAACCTATCACACTGTCCCATTATTTATCCAGCACTCTACTTATGGCCCTCCTGGATTTACTTAATAATCACTGAATTCTACCTTCTTCTTCTTATGTTACCTTTTGCCACATTTGGTGACCTCTGAATCACAGGAATTTGGGAAATGAAAGCAATTAGAACAGATCATAGGGAAGTCAAGTCTGATAGTTCTCATCCAAGTTACTACTTCACAGAGTAGTTCCCAGCCAGAAGCAGAGCAAGAACTGTAGTCACCATTATTTGGAAAGAGGTACATTACAAAAATCAACTTCTATTTGCTTTGTATTTTAATCATAAACTTGAAAGCCTGGCCATTATAGTTTTGTCTGCAAAAATCACATAGGATGAAGTATGGCTGAATGGTAGAGCTAGAACCAAGAAAAATGTCATTCATTTTTTCTAAATGTCACTAACACAGTATTTTGGTTCAAATCAGATGGATTAAATGTTTCCTTCCTGCACCCGGAACAAAAGTGTGAAATATAGCTTATCAATGTCCTTTGGAGTTACCATGTAATTCTACAAATACATTACTTTACTCACGTAACCCATCATAGGTCATTCATAATAGCATTATGGCTTCAGAGTGGCTACAAATTTGGCCTGTTAAAACAATAGTATATTTTTAGCTTTTGCAGATGTCACTGTGACTGTATTTAAGATTCACTGTGTCCTTTTGCATTCAAATCATTTTTAAAGGTTAAAAGAAAAACCAATTTTGAACAAGGTTCAGAAAACATTTTAAAAAATCGTTTTGAGGCTTGTAACTAGTCGTACAAATTTTCTGTGATCTCTATTCCAAAAGGAAAAGCATCCAATATTTACTAGTAATTAAAAAGAAAGAGAGAGAACATTTTAAAATGGCAAAGGAGACAAAAGCAGAGGAAGGAATGAGAGCTTTGTCTCCAAAGTAAGTACATCAAGATTAGAAAGAAAAAGCTAAAAGTTTATAGGCCATTGGTAGAGAATGATGGCTAAGTAGACATTTTACTTAATAAATTCTAAACATTTGTATTATATCCCAGTTCCATCATTTGATATATGATTGTGGGAAATACCTAAACTTTTAGGAGAGGTGACTCAAGCCTATTACCCACCCACATGTATGCAATCTAAAATAATTGGTAAAATACAAAGACAGAACTGACTTGCTTACATGTGTGGTATGCAAAGTCAAGCTTGTGTTTTGAATAACTAGAATCTTGGATTTGGACCCCAACATTACCATTTACCCCACAGGTGCCAATTGTTTTATTGAGAGTTGCCTAGCCTTTTATTAAATTTAGTTGAAGTTTGTCTGAAATGAAGTTTAGCAAATTCTGACATTTGCTGTCAGAGGTTTAAGGTGTCATCATGACAGAGACCTGAGAAGTCGGCAACCCAGACAGAAGAAGGTAGTGGCTTTTCAACCTTAGTTTCAAAAGAAACCAGGCTAATAATATTGAAAAATAATGGGTGCATGAAGAGGATCAGGAGAAAAGGTGCAGTATAAACAGATAAGGACATTGGAAAAGTGACAAAGTGCAGAGGGAATTTCCACAGGGTGACACAGGGCAGAAGTCTCAAAGAAATACACAACAAGAGACCAAAGGGTGTTATAGAAAAACGCTGGAATTGTTATAACTTTTAAACGTTTTTATACATTCAATTAATAATGTATAGATTACAGGTCTATGTATAATCACGGGAATGTAAATAAGTGGTCCCTTTTTCATTTCCAAATAAGTTGCTATACTTCTCTCAGGAGGAAAGGGGGCTTTTTGAAGTTTAAAAGGCTGTATTTGAACTTTTTGTAGAATACAGATGGGCTCTTCTGCAGTCATTTAAAAATTTTCAATTGCAAAAGAGAAAGGAGAAATTCACAATGAGGCAAGTGCCCAGAGGAAGATAAAGGCAAGGAAATGAATATTTTCCAAAGGCATGATATTTCAGCTCGGGAAGAAGTTACGTCCTTTAAATAAGTTCTTCGTAGCTTTTACCACTATCATTTAAAAAACTGTTACCCATACCTTTTATGTAGGTTTTGTTCAGTCCAATTTTATTTATTATATTGACTGATATTTTTTGCCTGGTACTTAGTAAATCACATTCCTCTATTTCCTAACCTCTATTTTCTTTAGGTTTCTCATGTATAAAATGCACATAGTATTAGTAACTAGCTCTTAAAGTGTTAATCAAAGTAGTGTTACCTTAAAGGAGCTTCAAACATGATAAATGCTTCTTGAGGAATATCCAGTATTATTTGTAATAATTAAATAATCATTTTTATATGAATTAAATAAACCAAAAATATTGCCACCTTCCTCCAAATTGAATGAGTGTGTGGGCACGTGCATGCATGCATAGAATTTATATTTTGGCTTTTTGGAAGAAATATTGAAAATCTATGCTTTAAAAATTTCATAGAGTATCTTGTTAAAAATGACTGACTGTCATTTTCTGTGTATTCTTCATTCTAATGACTATTTTAGAATGCAGTTTATATCAAAAATGGTATGAAAAGTTCCTGTAGGAATAAATACTGACAGAAGTGTAAGTTAAAGTTACATATATGTATACACACATACTCTATCATACGCACACACATATATATCAAATGCTATCTAGTGGAATAACTCACCACTCAAAATATTTTTTAACTTTAGATATGTTCATTATTTCTTAACAGTGTAAGCAGAGTGGTGAAATTCAGCTTTTTTGAATGGCAAATTTGGTTATGATTGTTGTGGCAAAATAGCTTTGAGAGAGCGTTTTTGATTTTGAGCTCCTGTAAGACAAGAGTGTTAATGTTACTCATCCAGCCTGCCCCGTGGCTCATAATAAGTGCCAAATAAGTGTCTATAAGGGAGGGAATGAATGAATGAATCAATCAACCGACCAATAAGTGAATACGTGGACAGGAGAATGATGGGCAAACAGAGGTAAAGAATTAGTTGTAAAAGGAACAGAACAGTGACCACACCTGGCCTTCCTTTCTAACCAGTTGTCTTCCTCTTTGTTGGGCAGTGAGATCCTGGGGAGATGTATATTTAAAACGCAGAGAAACTGTTTATTAAGCAAGAGTTATCACGTTAGTCAAAAGACTTTTGTGGTGTTGGCAGCTTTGGGAGAAGCTTGATACGCTTTAATACCTTCAATTCAAAGACTACTGAAAAGGGAATCGAAACACACTTCCACACATCATATTTAAAGGTTGCAAAAGGATTTAATAAAGAAGAACAATCGCGCATGTAACACACTTTCTTTTTGATACCTCTTAAACTGTGTGCTCTGGGATGGAAGGGAAGTTCTTCAGCGCTGTCCCGTTGGCACCTAGCCCGCGTCTTGCGCATTCTGTGTGCGTTGTGTAAGTTCTGATTGAATGAGTTTATGAATGAAGTAATGACACTGGATAGAGATGTTAAGATTGAAGCAAAAGGAGTTATGTATAGAGACTGGTAGAGCAAAGAACTGTTACGAATAAATTGAAGACTGTAAATAGAAATCAAGGAAAGACATTGGATGGATACAAAGTAAGGGTGAGAGGAAACAGTTACAGATTCTAATAGGAAGTAACCAGCAGGAGATGCAGGAAAGGGTCTTCGGTAAAGCTTCGCTAATACTGGGTTTGGGTTTATTTTCTCTAACCAAAAAGTGTTTAAGCAATTTGGTAGAAAAATAAAACTCAAAAATTACAACAAAAGCAAGTTATGTGCTGTGTTTCTCCGCAGACCTCATAAAACAGCAATTTACTCTTGCATGCTCTCTGAATGTTTACCAGAGAAATGTTTTATGAGCGTACTGATTTTGGATTCCCTTCCCATCTCTGACTCCTAACTGATTCATTTGAAAGCAAAAAACTTTCTATATCTGAAAAAGTAAAAGGTCTTTTACGACTGGGACTTTTGAATTTGAGTATTTGGGTTCTGGGCTGGACTCAGAATTCATATAATGAAAAAGCTTTTTAACAAAAGGCAATTAAATTTTTTGCCTAATTTATAGGCAAGAGTAGTCAGAACTCAGTTTTACCAAAATACAATAACCCTACAAATCCCGTGGCGCGACTAAAAAGAAATGAGTCAGAACACCATAAAACATCAAGTTATGGAAATACCATGTTAGGCCCAAGAAATTAGGGCTGTTCCTTTCCATAATGAAGGGTTTTTTACTCGTGTTTATAATTTCATAGTAGATAAATGTTATTATCCTTATTATATATAATAATAATAAATACCAATAAAGATGTGGGACTTAGAAGATGTTGAATTAGATTTTTGTTTTGCAGATAAGTATATGAAGGAGAAATGTGTTACTCCAGTTCATAAAACAACTTAGAGAAAGAAATGTGAATACAACTCAGGAATCTTGATTCCTGTTTTAGCACATTTTCACTATATTATGTACTAAAAAAAATAAAGACAGCTGATTATGACTATGAAGAAGAGCAATATCTAGTTGAAGTCTAAGTCCTTGAATACACCAGTAATGGCCATTTATTGGATATTCTAATTTTTATGAGAGCTAAATCTTCTCCATCACTATATTTCCAGTTGGCTTCATAGAATCTGGCACTTAGGTAGTCAACACAGAATTATTTAATTCAGGGGAAAATTTACATGCAATGACATACACAGATTTTAAGTATTCAGTTTGATAAATTTTAGCAATTTTATATATGTATGTAGCCATGTACAAAATACAAACATTCTAGCTATGAGTTCTTTGTCAAAGAGATGTATTATAATTTTTTCCATCTGGGGCATGACTATTCTTTTTCTTAATGATACCATTTAGATTACCCCTAAAAATTTCTTTTTTGTTGAGACAGAGTCTCACTATGTCGCCCTCGGTGGAGTGCTATGACATCATAACCCTAACCTCTAACTCTTGTGCGTAAGTGATTCTCTTGCCTCAGCCTCTCAAGTAGCTATTGCCCGCCACCCAGCTATCTTTCTGGTTGCAGTTGTCGTTGTTTAGCAAGCCCAGGCTGGGCTTGAACCCACCAGCCTCAGTATATGTGGCTGGCACCCTTCTCACTGAGCTAAGGGTGCCGAGCCTACCCTTAAAAATTTCTTTATGTCCCTCTATGACCAATCTCCCTTTCACTCTGCCCACCCACAGAGGTGAGCATTTTCTGATTTCTGTCATCATAGATTAATGTTGTCTATGCTTGGGAGTCATATAAATAAAGTAAGTCAGCAAATATATTTTTGCTCCTTTTTATTTCACTCACAACATGTTTTAATTTATCATATCACTGCCTTTGCCAGTAGTTTCTCTCGTCATATTACACAGTAGCATTCTGCTGTGTGACTGTAACAAGTTTGGCTTCTACATACTCCTTAGAAGCCTATCTGGGTTATTTGCTGTTTGGGGTAATTATGACTATGCAGGTCGCTATAGATATTCTTTAACAGAATGTCTTTCTTGGCCGTTTTGAGCACATGTTCAACTATTTATTGGCCATTTTTATTTATTCCTTGTTAAGTATTTGCCTGAAATTTTACCCATTTTGTAACTTTGTTGTTTGTCTTTTTATTATTGATTTACAGGAGTATTCTATACATTATATATACATACATATATATAGTGAGAGAGATCTATCTATTCTATATGATTTCTTTCTCAAATATATATATGACTTCTTTCTCAAATATATATATTCCTAAGAATTTTATACCTATCTTTATCAATTTTCTTGATAGGGTTTCTTTTAATAAGCAGTCGATTTTAAGTTTAATGAATTTTAGTTATCTTTTCCTTTTAGAGTTACTAATTTTATGCCCTAGTAAAAAGAGTTTGTCTACTCCCAAGGTTACAAAGATAATACATATATATTATTATTATTTTTCTTTTGTGCTTTGTGGTTTTTAGTTTTAGATTTAGGTCTAAGATTCAACTCAAATTGTTTTTATGTCTGAAGTAAGATAAGGGTTCTGTAGTTCTTACACTGTTAAAACAGTTTCTTTTCTTTCATTAATGAACTCAGTGCCTTGTTTGAAGGTCAGTTGATGGTTCCATCGTGTAATGGTTAGCATTCTGGACTCTGAACATCAGTTGATACAGCGTGTGTAGGTTTATTTCTGGATTCTGTTCTGTTCCATCAATCTCTATGGAATATCTTTAAGCCAAGTATTATACACTCTTACTTACGATTGCTTTATAGTAAGTCTCGAAGTTAGATAGTATTACGTCTTCTACCTTCTGAAACAGATTGGTTTGGTTATTCTAGATCCTTCATAATTCCACTCAAATTTTAGAATCAAGTTGTTAATCTTTTCTAAATGACCTGTTGGCAATTTGATAGATTCCGTATTGAACACATAGGTCAACCTAGAGAGAAGACACGTCTTCAAAACATTAAGTTCCATCAATGACCATAAGCATAGTTAGTTCTACTTCCACTTATTAGAGTCTTTTATATTTCTCAACAGAGTTTTTTTAGTTTTCATTGTGAAGATCTTGCATACTTTAATATGTTTACCCCTATCCATTAAGAATTTTTTGACGATATTGTGAATGATTTGTTTCTAATTTGTCATTGTTTATGTTTAAAACTAGTCTTGGCTTCTTATGAATTGACTTTAAATTGACTTTTCTTTTTGTAGATTCCATGTGATTTTCATATACAATCATTTTGTAAATAACACAGTTCTAGTTTTTCCTTTTAGACTTGTAGTTTTATATTGATTTTTCCTGTATTACTGCACAGGAGAAAAACTTGAGACTCTAATAAACCGAAATGATGAGCAAAGATATTCCTTCTTTGGGGGAGAAAAGGAGAGAATCAAAAATATTTTACAATTAGGAGTTTTATCTACAGGATTTTTTTTTACAATGTATTTAAAACATTTTATTTTTATTTTTATTTTTTTAATTTTTATTAAATCATAATTGTGTACATTGGTGCAATCATGGGGCACAATGTGCTGACTTTATATACAATCAGAAATATTTTCATTGAACATATTTAACATAGCCTACATGGCCTTTAAATCACTATATGAAGACATTTATATTCTACCTTTAGTAATTTTCACTCGTACCCTTGTAGATGCACCATAAGTGTGATCCCACTAATCACCTTCCCTCCACCCATCCTACCCCGCCTTGTTATATCTATAGGATTTTTATAGATATTCTTTACCAGATTGAGAAAGATTCTTTCTATTCTTAATTTGCTGAGTTTTTAATTCAGAGGATATGTTTAGTTTTGTCAAATGGTAATTTCTGCATCACTTGAGATGATTCTATGGCTTGTCCCTTTTATTAAATTGTGTTTTCAAAATAGTAAGCTGAGTTTGCATACAGATAATCAGTCTCTCTGTTCTTAAGGGTTTTGCGTCTATGATCATAATAGATACTGGTCTATAATTTTTTTCTTATAGTATTTTTTCCAGGTTTTGGCATCACAAAAGGTTAGGTGGTATTCCTTCCTTCTTCATGTCTTGAAATAATTTGTGGAGAATTAGGATTATTTCTTATTTAAATAATTGATAAAATTTCAGAGAAGTCATCAGAGCCTCAAGTAACTTTGCAGGAAGATTTTTTTTAGTATCAACATAATTTCTTTTTCTTTTTTGTTGTTACAGAACTATTTGGATCTCCTATTATTAACATAACTTTAGATAAGGGTATTGTTCAAAGATTTTGTCCATTTCATCCAAATTATGAAATTTATTGCCACAAAGTTGTTTATTGTTTTTGTATTTCATGGAGAATTGCCAGTGACGTCCTCTTTTTATTTATGGTGTTGATCATTGGTATTTCCTCTTTTCCTTTATAAATTTCATCAAATTTATTAGTCTTTATAATGATCCCACTTTTGACATTTTGGTGATTGGTTGTTGGTTTTATGTTTCATTGATTTTTTACTTTGACCTTCATTATTTTCTTTCTTTAATTTACTTTGGGAAATTCACTCTGTTCTGTCTAGTTTTTTAAGAAAGAAGCTTGTTTGTTTATTTTAAATTATTTGTTGTTCCTAATATAAGCATTTCATTTCTTTTTCTTTTAAGAAAGAAGCTTGCTTGTTTATTTTAAATTATTCATTTTTCCTAATATAAGCATTTCAAACTATAAAATTCTCTCAAGTGTACCTTTTTCCCTTTTGATTTCTTCAGTGACTTAATCTAGAAAATTTGTGTTGATTTCCAATCATCTGAAGATTTTTTTTATATATCTTTTTTGTTACTAAATTCTAATGTGCTACAGTTGTGTCCGGAGAATATACTTTATATGACTATGATACTTTAATATTTTTGAGACCTTTTTATATACAGTCTTTTTTGGTAATTGTGCACATGCAAAGATTCTGTACAGATGCTGCTGTAATGTTATATATGCACAGTTGTTTTATGATGTGTTACCTAAAATGTCTGAGAAAAATTTAGATTTTTCTACTTCTTTGTCTATCAGATTTTGCTTATTTTTTTTTTTACAAGTGAACAGTTTATTAAGAATTAAACAAAGGTATGATGTGATACAGTAGAAACAAAACACTCAAGATAGGTGTAATAGTACTACTCTAAGTTTTTGTGTGAGTAGTGCTTAATTTTTTTTTAAATACTAATTTGGTGTAGACACATTTAGAATTTTTATGTCTTCCTAATGAATCAATCCCTTTATAATTAGAATGTTGATCTTTTTTTCTTTGAGATAGACTCTCACTATGTAGCCCTGGGTATAATGCTGTGGTGTCACAGCTCACAGCAACCTCAAACTCTTTGGGCTTAAGTGATTCTCTTGCCTTAGCCTCCCGAGTGGCTGGTAGTACAGGCACCTGCCACAAGGCCCAGCTATTTTTTCTTTGCAGTTGTCATTGTTGTTTAGCAGGCCTGGGACGGGCTTGAACCTGCCAGCCTTGGTGAATGGGGCTGGCGCCCTAGTCATTGAGCCAGTAGTGTTTCTCTAGTAGTGTTCTTTATCTTAAAGTCAATTTTGTCTGATATTAATATAGCCACACCAAATTTCTTAATTTTACTGTTTAAATGACATATTACAAACAGCAAATCATAATCTGAACACTGAGAGTTTTAATCTTAGTGTTTATTATAGAATGTATTTTTAGTATACTTACTCTTATCTTCTGTCTTTATACATAAAATTTCTTATAAATGGCAGAGTTGTTGTTCATTTTTAATGTAATCTTAGGTTCTCTGACCTTAATATAAGGTTCAGTTTATCAACACAATGCTATTATTTACATATTTCAGATTTAAATCTCCTGCATTTATATTTAGTTTTTACTCATCCCATTTTTTATATGATTTTTTTGTTTCTCTTTCCTGCCTGCTTTCAGGTAAGTCACAGATTTTTTTTTGTATTCCACTTTAACTCCTATTTGTAATATTTAAATATGTATCTTTGTGTTGTGTTTTAGCCATTTTTTTAGCGAAATGTTCTCTAAATGAAATTTCTGCAATGATGAAAAGATTGTGTCTGCTCAGTCCAAAATGGTAGCCAGTTTTAGCACTTAAAGTGTGACTAAATGAGGAACTGAATTTTTATTTACTTTCCATTAATATCCATCTAAATTTAAAATCCAACGTGTTAGTAACTACCCTACTGGATGGTACAAATTTAGATATTGCAGTAGAAATCTTAGATTCATTTCTGCTGTCAAATAATATTATGCTATTTCACAAACAGGATGTATAATGTGTGTATGTGTGTGTGTGTATATATATACATATATATGTATGTATGTTTAATCAAACTTGATTTTTAGAATAATTTTAGTTTCACAGCAGAATTTAGTGGAAATACAGAGTTTCCATATACTCTCTGTCCCACCCCAGCACGCACACAGCCTCTCCACTATCAACATCCCACACCACAGTGGAACATTTGTTAAAATTGATGAACCTGAGCTGACACATTATCACCCAAAGTCCATAGTTTTCATTAGGCTTGTACAGTGTCAAACAAAATAGTTTCACTACCCTAAATATCCACTGGACTCTGCCTGTTCATCTCTTTTTCTCCATGAGCCATGACAAAACCACTGATCTTTTTACTATATCCATATTTTTGTCTTTTGCAGAATCTTTTATAGTTAAAATCATTCAGTTGCAGCCCAGTCAAATTGATTTCTTTCACTTTGTAATATGCATTTAAGGTTTACACATGTTATTTTATGGCTTGAGAGCCCATTTCTTTTTGTTGCTGAATGATATTCCATTGTCTAGATGTACCTCAGTTTATTTATCCATTCATCTACCTAAGGACATCTTGATTGTTTCTAAGCTTTTGGCAATTATGAATAAAGCTGCCATGAACATCTGTGTGAAGGATTTTGTGTGGAAATTAGTTTTTTAATTACTTTGAGTAACTACTGGGGAGCACAATTGCTGAATAGTATGGTAAAAAATATTTTTACACTTGTGAGAATCTGCTAAACTATCTTCCATAGTGAGTGCATCATTTTGCATTCCCATCAGCAATGAATGAGAATTTTTGTAGCTCCACGTCCTCACCAGCATTTGGACTTGCCAGAGATCTGGATTTTGGCCATTCAGTAATAATAGAGGAACAGTGGTATCTCATTGTTTTATTTTGAAATTTCCTAATGGCATCTGATATTGAACCTCTTTTCATATGGCACTTTCTATGTGTACATTTTCTTTGGGGAGGTTACTGCTAAGGTCCTTGGCCCATTTTTAATATTGGGTTCTTTATTTTAGTATTGCTGAGTTGTAAGAGTTCTTTGCATATATTACATAACAATCCTTTCTTAGCTGTATCATTTGCAAATATGTTCTCCCAATATGTACCTTGTCTTCTCATTCTATGCAGAGTAGAACTTTTCAATTTGAATGAATTCAACTTCTTGGTTATTTTTCTCATTCATCATGCCCTTTTTGTTGTATGTCAAAAGTCATCCAAACCTAAGGTTACCTGTATTTTCTCCAGTGTTATTTGCTAGGGATTTTATAGTTTTATGTTTTACATTTTGATTTGTGATCCATTTTGAACTAATTTTTGTGAAGGATATAAAATCTGTGTCTAGATTTTTCTTTCTTTCTTTCTTGTTTTAAATGTAGGAAGTGTGTTGTAGCACTTTCTTGAAAAGACTATTTTCATACCATTGAATTGCCTTTGTTTCTTTATCAAAAAATCAGTTGATGTATTCACCTGGGTCTTTATTCTGTTCCATGTATTTATTTATTTATTTATTTTTCCACCAATATTACATTGTCTTGATTATCACAGCTTTTTGGTAAGTCTTGAACTTCAGTAAGGTCAGTGTTCCAGCTTTTTTCCTTTATTGTTGACTTGGTTTTCTGGGTCTTTTGGACCCAGTATAGACCTTAGAATCAGTTGTCAGTATCCAGAAAATAACTTACTAAAATTGCTATTGAGATTGTTTTCAATCCATATATCAGGTTGGGAAGAATTGATATCTTGACAATATTGAGTATTCCTGTCAATGAACATTGAATCTCTCCATTTATTTGATCTTCTTTTACATGTTTCATTAAATTCTATACTTTTCCTCATTAAATCTTATATAAGTTTTATACTTATACCTAAATATTTTATTTTGAGGAGTACCAATATAACTAACTTAAAAAATCCAAATTCCACATGTTCTTTGCTGTTATATTGGAAAATGACTAACTTTTGTACATTAACCTTGTATTCTGCAGTCTTGCTATAATCACTTATTAATTCCTAGAGTTATTTTCCTTGATTCTTTTGGATTTTCTACATAGAAAATTATGTCATCTGTAAATAAAGACAACAATTTTACTTATTCCTTCTCAATCTGTAGACATTTTATTTCTTTTTCTTTTCTTATTGCATTAGCTAGGATTTTCAGTATGTTATTGAAAAGCAATGGTGAGAACATCTTTTCCTTGGTCCTAAACTTAGCAAGAAAACTTCTAGATTCTCAGAGTTAAGTATGATGTTATCTGTAAGCTTTTCAAATGAATTGTCTCCTCTTCCTGTTCTGTACATCTTATTTCTCATATTTTAATTCTACATATTCGACTAGTCAGTCATGCAATATGTACGCATTCAACAAGTTGGTATTTCTCTTTCACATATGTATTCTGTTGTCTTTTAGAGGTATAAAATGACACATAAAAACACAGATAGAGAGTAAAAGGGTTTTGTTTGAATTTTCCCAGAATTTACCCATTTTTGTGCCTTTAATTCATTTCTACATATTTTGGGTTTTATTTGGTATTATTTTTGCTCAACCTAAGGAACTTTTAGCATATCTTATAATTTGCTAGAGGCAAATTTCTTCAGTTTAAGTCTCTCTGAAAATGATATTCTTTACTTCCTTTTTGAAAGAAATAGATAGATAGACAGATCACTCTAGCTTTATTTTTCTTAGCATTTAACTATATTATTATATTGTCCAATAATATGTTGTCCATTCTTTTTAGTCCAAAGCCAGTCATCCTGCATATGTTTTTTTTCATCCTGCATATTGTTATGCCATTGCATGTAACATCCCTATTTTTACTGGCTACTTTTACATCATTTTCTTTAACTTTGATTTTAGCAATTTGACTTTTAAGTGCCTAGATATGTTATGCTGTGTAATCTCCAGCATCGGGTACAGAGAGTATCTTGGATATATGTGTTAATGGCTTTTAAGCTTTTTAAATCATTCCCTGCCATATTTATTTATATATTTTTATACCCCAGATTTGCAATCTTCTTATTCTTCACTCATTGTGGGTTTGATATTGTCCTAAAGATCTTAAACATTTTTAGCTATTTATGTTTTTTCACATTTTTTTCTTTGTGCTTCAGATTAAATGCCTTCTAATAGTCCATCTTCAAATATACTTGCTATTATTTTTTATTACAGTCTGCTGGTAAGTTAGTTTAATATGCTTATTTGTGATATTGCATTTTTTTGCTAGAATTTTCATTAGAATTTCTTATTTAATCTATGTAGTATTTATGTTTCCACTAAAATTTCCCATCTCCTTACTCCTGTCATCAGTCTTTTCTATTAAATACTTAAGACTTTTTATCATAAACATTTTAAGTCCCTGAGCAATAATTCCAACATCTGGGCCATCTCTGGGCCTGTTTTTCCCCACATATTCTCTCTTGACCATGAGTTTTATTTTCTTTCTTCTTTTGTATTACATATAATTTATATGGACTATAGATACTTTGCATAGGAAAACACTAGAAATGAGAGTACAACATCTATTCCTAAAAAAAGAGCTAAATATATGCAGTTGATGGGTGTATAGACTTTATCTTAACTTTAGTGTGACTACAATCTTTAAATATTTTTAAAAAGTGGAATCAGACCTTACCTCTGGTGAGCTTCTCTGACCAAGTGCTAGCTTTTTAAAACACGGAGATCTCGCCCTGCTTTTGCAGCCTGGCTGCCATCAATTTGGGCTCACAGGGAGTTCTCTTTGCTCTGTTCCAGTCCTCCCCAACACTTCCTATGCCACAAAGGCATTTTTCCTCCCAAAATGTCTCAGAGCAATCTCTCTCAGAACTCCCATCTGCCCCCAGCCCTTGGAAGCTAAAACACTGAGTTGAAATTGATCCCCTCTTTTTCTTTTCTGCCTTCAAGGCTTTGGGAAAGTGCCCTGAACGCTCAGCAAAGATTCAGACAGTACAGATGACAAGTGAAGGCAGATTTACTCTGCAGCCAACGGGCTCAGAATTTCAGTCTTTCTTAGCAGCCCACACACAGGCTTCTTTTACGTTTTATTAATGATTTGGATGATTTTCCTTACGTCTGTCCAGGGGGAATTTATCTCTTTCTGCCAACCAGCCAGAGAGGAGAGCAGTTTTGGTGTCTCTGTCCTGTGAAGTGTTCACCACTGGAATTCAGTTTACTTTCATTTTGTTTGCATTGTCACTTTATGATGAGTTCAGAAAGTCTGACTTGGTACCTCATTCTATTCATTTTGTTTATACAGTGAGAGTTGTCCTCTCTTATAACTTTTTACTTCATAATTAGAAACGAAACCATCATTCAGTGTGCACTTGGTAAGGGAAGGGAGAGAGGCGGGAAGTCAGCGTTTATTACATTAAATTTTCAAACTCCAAATCAGCCCCTAACTTGTTCCTCGACACATCCTTTAGCAAGTTATTTTCTTAACATTGCTGTTTTCCTTAAATGTAAAAAAGAGGTAATAATTATGTCAAATTTATAAAATTTTTTTGAGGATTAAATGAGTCGTTATACGTAAAGTACTCAGAATAATTCCTGGAACATAGTAAGAATTATGTGCTTGTTATTTTTATTTATTATTTGGTATAGTGTTTTCCTTTAGGAAGCATAGAATGTGTTCGAAAATTTCAGCACAGTAGACAAAGGGCTCAAAATAATTACCTCCTACTTTATAGAGTGTGGAGTTAAATACTACTACCAGTTATTAAAATAAAGATATTTTCATAAAGTAGTGTTCAGGCAACATGAAGAACACTTTCAAGTTGATGAGTTAGGTGTTTCATTAGGCATTTAGTTGAATGGAGGAAAAAGTACGCTGTCACCCACGTGAAAGTAATTGAACAGGTCATCAGACCTTCTGGCTTGAAGACTCGCACCATCACTGCTGGTCTGTATACCTCTTATAGTTTAAACAATGACCCACAGGACCATGGCCAGCTGATACACTGGGCATGGTCCTGTGGGCTTGTTTTTTAATGCTGTCTAATCAAGCAGCACCGGCTGACCGTCCCTAATTACAGGCTCCTGAGATTCTCTGCACTTGAAAGAAACAAGCTACAGAAATTAGATGAACGTCTTTGTAGCCTCCAGCTCTCTCCCTTCCTTAGTCTCTCTTCAAAGGCTTTCTCTCTCCAAAATCTCTCTCCCTACCTTTTATAAACATTGTAGCATCGTCCAATTATCTTCCTGTTTTTCCTCTCTTTTTCTCATGTTCCTAAAGCCATAAAACAGGGTGCCCCAGAAGTCCCACACAGAAGGAAAATGGGAAATTGTAGCTAAATGTATCTTTACTTACATAATAGTCACTACAAAACTTACAAAATATTTACAAAATATTCTCTATGATGCAGGCATGTCTAACCTTTTTTAAAAAATTTTCTCTGCCACTCGGTGGAAGAATAAGCATGGTTTTGGACCACACATTAAATACACAAACACAAGGGAAAGCAGATTAGCAAAAAAAAAAAAAAGTCTGTCCATGTCTACTTTTCATGACATACAACACCACAGATGAGCAAAAATCATCATCTGTGGGCTGCAGGTTGGACACCCCTGCTACATGTTGCCCACCTCTTTGTAAAGTATTGTAATAATAATAACATTTATACTGTTACGTATAGAAAGGTAAATGCCCAATATTCTTCAATGAATGTATTTTCTTAGTAATTCAGGGCTTTGCGGTGTAAAAAAAAAAAAAAGATTTTGAGAAAGATCTTTACAACTTGAAAAAACAAAACCCAGAATCATCTAAGTTCAGTCTAGACAGTCAAGGCGGTGATTGGACAAAATTTGGGCTCCAATCTATAAACTTCTTGCAGTCCCTGACTCGGCTCTGTCTTCTTAGATCTTGTCATGCTGTCCTGAGTATCTCCAGTTATTAAAAAATATGATAAACAGCAAAGCTTGTGTGTTTGCTGCTACAGGGATTATTGAACTACTCCATTTTTCTCTCAGCCTCATTCCTCCCCAACACCCCAAATGACTCTCCTTTATCTGTTTCTGTCTCTCTCTTCCTCTTTCTCTCTCACACACCCCCCCACACCCCCACACACACAGCTGAAAATAATGAAATACAGTACAACTATTCTGATGTATTTTCAGGTTTGGGGACTGCTGGTTCAGGGAAGTATTTTTGGATAAGGGCCTCTTCCAGTATAAACAACACTTTGTGTGTATGTCTGGCTCCTTTCCGAATGAATTTGCCAAGAACAAAGGTTTGGGAGATATACTATGTACATTTTCAGAAGGAAAGATTAAAAGTGGGCAACCTGTCCTCCCTGCCATCTGTCCCTGCACACTAGACAAGGCATAGGAATGACCGACATCCGTCACAGGGTCTGCTCCACCCACCCAACTAATGGGTTGTTTCCTCTTTGCCTTATTTCCAAGGTTGAGGCTCTCTGAGGCAGGCAGGCAGGCAGGCAGCTGCAGAGGATAGCAGCACAGCTCTTGAATCCTGTAGGTAATTGCCAAAGACAGCTGAGTTCAGGAGCCCCACCTGTTAACGAGCTGCCAATTATTCATATGCTTATAAATCACCTTTTAAACACTAACAAGCTCTAATAAGCCTAGCCTGCCAGTTACCATGGTAACTGACCACGTCCCAAAGAGGAAAGACACTACTGACTTACGGACTCTGGGCCAATGGTCCAGCATCTCCTGGGACTGACATTTTTACTCTTGCACATGAAACAGTTTTCTCCTAAAATTACATGAGAAAGGAGGCGCAGGACGCAATGGAACGCCTGCTTGTCCTCCTGCAGCTCAGGGTGTCTAAAGGGAATAGAATGTGTCCAACTTCCCATGAGCAATGGGAACCAGTGGCCCTGATCTGTTAAGTGGAAGTTCCTAGGGACAGCCACACAGCTGCTCTCTGCAGGCCCCCCGCTGTCAGACATTTTATTCCCCAAATCTTCCTGGGCTGCTGGGCTCCACTGATGTGAAGTGGTTGGCCTAATGCATTCAGTTTGCTGTTGCAAATAGATAAGATGATAAGCTGCTTGTGGGTTGCTCAGTAATATTTGGTGTGATGCTAGGAATGGTTTCAGATCAAAAGGAATACATTTTTGCTCCCAGCAAACTGAAGGCATTTTTATTTTTTTTAAAAAGCACGTTGAGAAAGCAACCACTCATGACCCCAAACTCTTTACATAATAGAGAAAGAAAACTTCCTCTGACTTCAACTGGTTTTCCAAAGTATTTATAAGGAAGCTCACTATAAGTGGCATCTCATATAAGCCAGAAATGACTTTTGCTGTGCCTTCCAAAAGACAGTAGTTTTCAGTAGAAAATTGAATTGCCGATAACACAAAAAAATTTCTACCCTTCAAAAGATATTCAAATTGATACCTTTAATCTTTCGACCTTACTATTGTAAGGCAAACAAGAGCAACTGATTTAGGATTTATTAGTGTCACTATTTATGTTATTCAGTCCGAGTGAAGGATAGAAGAAATGCCTCTTTTCACATCTTTAGGTTTTGATGAAAATTAATTATGTCAGGGGGTAGGGGACATTGCCCCCCTACCTTGGGCTATTTCCTGGTCCCTGTACTTATGACAGTGATATTACATTTACAGCAAAGATGGGAGATTCAGAGGCTGTATGAGATTGTATACGTGTGTGTACACAGGTGAGTGTGTGTGTATATGTACACAGAGAGACACACTCAAAAACGAAGGGTGCCAAAAATGTACACGCATATTAAGAAAGCAAAAACCTGTAGTAAAATTGTAATACTCAAGTGACATTTGACTTCTTCCATTATAAGACTTCTTCAATGTGACTTGTGCTCTTCCTTTGCTATCAGTGTATATCATTACAATTTTAATAGAGATTTTTCCTTTCTTAAAATGTGTATACGTTTTTTGGCACCCTCTGTATACGTGCACATATAACTAGGTATATGCGTGTGTTTCTTTGAGTTGTGTGTTGAACAGTGCTGGGACTGGGTCCTCCCCAAACCAATAATATTTTCTATGGAGAGTGTCTAATTTATATTTGGCCCCACCAGCCAGGCCTCCTTACAAGTTCCTGTTTGTTGGTCTTAATATAGACAAGTAAAGTGGTCCATAAAGACACAGAAATGAGTCACAGGTAGCACAGTACGGGGAGTTGTCCTCCAAATGAAATATTCTGACATGAAAATAGAGACTATGTGAATAAAACTCCAGTGGAAGAGAAGATGTAGGGCTGACAAAAGGTCAAAAGACAAACAGTTGTGTTCAAAACATTGTCAACATGTAAAGATTGCACAGAATGTCTAGGTATTGATATTGATGCTGAAAGGATCCTCCACCACTTGGTTGTGGGGAACGGTTCATGAAGAAACTTGCGTCTCTGTGGCTGTTTGGTTTTGCTCCACGGGTTGGTGCTGAGGTTGGCAAGGTGAATGGGTAATTTGTAAGTGTATGCATGAGCGATTTAATAAGGTATTGAGTCATTTGAAATGTCACAGGAAAGCAGACAGACTACTCTCCTGTGCAGGTAGAAATGTAACCGTCCTCTCAGACATACTCAGCACTTAGAGTGGTCAAGTGAGAAGAACAGAGACAAAGACACGGGCTCCAGCACAGTGCGCGCTGAGTGTGTGCCACTGGGCACGTCACTTCCCGGGGCAAGGCCTTACTTAGTGTTTATATCCCCCTATGCATCCTTTATTAGCACATATCTGTAATTGATTGTAAAATATATGAAAAGCGAATGTTTCTAATTAAAAGCATTGCAGTGTGGAAGATGATAATATTATTTATGCTAATAATAACTTTGTCTGTCTTTTGGGAATGGACTAACTCTCAGAACTGATAAGGAAAATACCCAGGGAGAGTCTAAAACACAACTATAAAGTGCTGAAAGAACAAGATGGGAAGATGTGAAAAGGAGAATGAGTGGACACCAACAGGGTGGAAAGGGGAATCAGAAGAGCTCAGTGCAGAAGGTGGGAAGACGCCTGCTGGCAACTCTTGAGACCGGTTCTCAGCCTGGCTCTGCCACTTGCGGAGTGGTCTGAAATGAGCGACCACAGCTCTCTATCACTGGAACGGAAAACGGAAGCTCAGGGTGTAAAAGCAGCTCAGAGTCATGTTGCTCTGATTAAGAGCTTTCTTGGCATTCTCGTTGCTCCCACTTCACACCATGGTCTTAGGTCATATATTTAAAAATTCTACAATTTGGAAACCAGTAGTTTAAAAACCGGGGAAGTGGATGGCATCTATTTCTCTTTCTAACAGCAACATTCTTGCTTCTTAGCGGCAGACATTTCCAGAGAAGTTTGAGTTCTCGTGAGGTGGGAATTCAAGTGGAGCCTAATGGATGACTTAGGTGGAAAAGGTGGCTCCTTGCTGATTACGAACATCTAGGAGGAGTAGTCACCATAAAAGAAGAAAGGGGCCATAGGAAGCAGTGCTCCCTAAAGCAGTGCTATCCTGAGAACATGTATATGGGCAGGAAGAGGGACCAGGCAAAAAACCTCATGGAAATAGCTGAGATTGGAAACCTGAGCTCTCTGTACTCATTGACGTCCAGTGCAGGCTGACAGTTCACAACCGAGATGAACATCCAGTGCACCCCAGCATGGTTGCTATGGATGTATCTCAGTCACTTCTTGTTCATGCGGGCCACTTTGTTCCATTCTTTCCCACTTTGCCCAATTCATTGAGATTTCTAAAGAGAAATAATATATTTGTTGTTGTACTCCTGACAAGAGGCAGCTGCACAGACTTATGACTATTTTCTTTCAATCTTTTGCAACCAAACAAGAAGGAGAGTTTCTAAGGATGGGATCTGCCAATGTAGTCATCAGTGTCCTCCAAAGTGTTACTCAACAATGCTGTTACAAAAAAAAGCTCACACCACTCTTTCCTGATTTTTAGAATAAGACGTGGGGCCATAAAGCTGTTGGGGAAACCTGAATATTTTCACCTTTTTTTGAACCTGAAATTTCCATTTCCAAGTTTGAGCTTTCCCAGTGGTCTATATGTGCCATGCCAGATGGGTCACAGAGTTGAGAGAGGAAATAGAGAAATGAAGCTTTGGGTGGGAAGACACATTTATCTAAATCTTGTGATAGCTCTTGTCTATTTATTGTTGATGCATTAACATGCTTGCGAAACGTGATGTCCAAATATTCTTTATCTCAGAAGGAATTTTAAATATTCTGAATTTTAAGAAGTCTGTTAATATAAATGTTTCAGGGCTCTGTAACACCCACTTTTGTTGGTTTCCAGATCAGATGCTGCTCACTAAGGATTATAAATCAAACATTTGGCTGGAATCTCACTTGGGATGCTTGATGATCTTGGAAAGTCAGCCTATTTTATGGCAAATATCTGAAGGGACAAAGAATGAGTAAGAGGAAGTGGCATTCTAATATTTTTAGCTTCTTTTCCAAGCAGTTGAAAACCTTACTTCTAGTCTCTTCTGTTCATTTTTTTCTATCACAACGTCTTTTTATTATCTCCCGTGAGTATGTGTGTGTGTGTGTGGCGTGTGTTATATGAAGAGGATCACAGAGAAAAAGTAAATACTAGGCTAGGGTTTTAAGGAAAAAGCATTTTAATTTTATTTTTTATTATTTCAAGCTCTTCCTGTGGCCTGGACTAAGCCAGACTCTAAAACGAGTATTTAATTTGAGTAACATAAGTGATACTATACCTCATTAATTTAGAAAGAAAATGAATGAGGGATGTGCGTGTGTGTGTATGTGCCCGTGTGCTTGTGTATGTGTGGAGTGCAGGCCATAGGTCTGTATGCAGCTGCAAAGGAAACGTGCCCCGTATGATCGTACATGTTGTCTCTCCAACATCATCGCTCTGTTCCTATTTGGCTGCCAGTAAAAGTCAGGACTAGCCCTCTGCGATCCATCTCCTGTGTATCTCTCTGAATTCCCTCTTCCGCTCAGACACATAGCCTTCCTCCAGACATCCGGAACAGCTCACAGTATTAACTGAGTAGAACAATGTGTAACTTCCCATTCCTCTTTCGTCTCAATTTTTAAAAATATTGTATTTATCTTCATCGTTTCTTTATACCAGAAAGCTTTTCTTGAGATTATTGGCCTCGTTCAAGAATTTGGAGAAGACTCAATCACGCCCACAGTTGTGCCTTTACTCTTCTTTATGCCAATGCCTATCCCAGCCTCTCAAAATTCTAATGTGCTAATGTGTTCGTTTAGATGCTATTTCCTATTCTACTGAACTTTTAGAGTAGGAATATTTCTGATTCCTCACATCCTTAGCATCAGTCTGACCAAGTACCTGGACCTAGAAGGTATCTATACCTATACAAATAACATGTATTATTAAAGTCATATTCCTATAGTCCGGTATACATGATGCAGTGAGAAATCTTGGTCTTATAGAAGGCTTGGTGCACGTAATTACTTGCTCACTATTTGGATTCTGCCCCCGATACACTAGACTTTAGCTTTCAAGGATATTTTGGGGAAGATCTAGCAGGGAGAGGGGAAGACATTACTGGAGGACACAACTTGTGGCAGAACCGCCGCTTCTGGACGGTGAAGGAAGGAAGACCATGGATCACATCCTGCCTCTGCTGAGATGGTAGAAGGGGAGACACCAGCAGGAAAAGGGCTGGAGAAGGCTGGAGCTGCATGGGGCTGGTTAAGGCAACATTAAGAAAACGAATCTGTAGCAGACATTCATGGTTTACAATCACTAACTTTACAGAGCTATTTTCCTAAGGCCTCTGGGCAAATTATAATTTGATCCAACAACATCTGCTTGGCTCCCAAGTGATGGGCTTCTGCTGATTTCACTAACTGCTTTAATCATTTTGGGGGCTTTGCTTTAGAACCTATCCATATTTCCTCCTTTCCACTAAAGTCTCAAGCCTTCAAAGTGTATGCCAATTTGAATAAAGGACGAGAAGTATTACCTTACATTACCACATTTAGTATTCTTACTTAATATTCCATTCTTTGTCTCATTTAAATATATAAAATTATATAGTAGGAATCTTCAGATTTCCAGGGCTTATAAAACAAAATGTGAAATTCAATCTAAGGTTACACAAGAGCCAAAAGCAATTTGTGTGTGTGTCTTACCTACTGCAGTTAGGATGGTCTTAAGGACAAGGACTTTGTCCTCTTCATCTATGTCCCCCTCACTTTACAGTCTCTGGCTTTACTGTTTCTTTTGTCAAAAGTATATATTCAGGATTAGTTTATTGTTTTCAGATTTAACCATTTTCTACCATGGGCTTGATAACTGAAAACTGAATGAATACAGAACAACATAAAGCAGAAAATATTTTCAGGACAAATATTAGATGATTCTTAAACTATCAACTCCTTTTCTCATGGTCCAGAGTGGGACATGGGAGTGTAGCGCAAGGGAAAATCAAAAAAAACAAGATAATAAAAAAAAAGATAAAGGGTAAAGAGAAAAACAATTTTAGAAATAGGAAATAGATGGCATAAGAGTCAGAAATATAGGGAAAGTGGGAGAAAACAAAGTGAAAACAGCAACTGATGGAAAAAAAACCCAGAAGTATGTGATAAAACAGGGCAAAGATTGTGTGTGTGATCTTTCTACTTTCTCCACTCATAATGTCTTTTATATTTCAGCCTGGAGAGGTCTGGACAGGTAGCTCAGGTTCAATGATCTTCCACTATCTGTCATTATAGAAACAGTTGAGCTGGATAGTTGGTGCTACCCTATCTTATCCTCCATGGTCTCATTCACACATTCAAAAGTTGTTGACTTCTCTCAAGAATGTATGTGTAGTCATACAGGAATAGATGTAATAGTTCAGATATTCCCCGATAACAAATCCTCAGGCTAGTGACCAGATTGTTATCTGAGGCATCACCCACATAGGATGAGTCCTGAAATTTCTGGTTGTTTCTGGTGACTTGAAAAAAATAGGTATAAATGAGTATGAGAGTTAACTTTACACAGGGAAAAGTGAGATTTCAAAAAGTCTTGGCAAGTTACAGGTACTACTTCTTTAGAATAAGACTTAATGGGAAATGTTGTGGCCAGGGTTGCTTCTGAAACACAATACTTGGTCCATCCCTAAGATACTATTAAAAGTATTTACTAAAGTTAGGTCTTAACATTTTCTGTACATTCCAGAAAAATTAAAATGAAGTGCAATATGATGTCTGCAGTATGTACATACTTCTTAGTTAAACTAATGACTCTAAATGATAAGGTTTTCTAAATCGTCCTAAATTAAATTGAACTATTTCTTTAAGCCCATGTGAAATACTTGTCATTATCACGTGCAAGGCCACATGCATCCAAAGGCAATGGGCTATGTTTCTGATTCTTAAGGAGCCTGTATGTAGTAATAATAGTAGTTTATAATTTATTCCAATGAGTTGACAGATGAAAATGACTTTGAGATATTTGAAAACTGAGCTACCAAAATGACTCAAGGATTTTCTAAAAGCGTAAAGCAAGGGGCACTATTAAAGAGAGAGCAGGAAGGCAGGAAGAGATCATTTTAACCTGGGTCTTGATTAAAGAATAAGAATTTTCTGCATAAAGCAAAAAGTTGCAGGCATGGAGTGGGTGAGGGAGTAGGAGGATTCTACCTAAGAAAACAGACTAAGCAAATAGGGACACACTCACACACACACTCTTGTGTGCACAGTCTTAGATGTTCTCCTTTGACAGGCTGTCAGCATATTTCAATCAGGGTCTGGAACTGAGAAGAAGAAGAAATGCTTTCTCATCCTAGCTCTGCTGCAGTCTATTGTGCGACCTTAAATGGGAGCTTTAACATCTTAAGGTCTTGATTACTCCATTTGTAAAAAGAGCTAATTCTATAATGGCTATGTTCCCAACCAATGGAAAAAAAGGGAGCTACAGAAAAACCTATTTGATCTAAACCGCATGAGTTAGAGGTTACAAGAATAGTTCATGAGAAGTGATCTAAACTATTCTCCTTTCCGTTTCATGTAAAGAAAAGAAAAACATTTCAAACTCTATCAATATAAAAAATAATTGCAAATTAAATATGTCCTTGAATATTTAATTATTTCTGGTGTTTGGATATTTATTTGGATGCAAATTTTACATTTTTCTATAAAAATTAAGGACACTTTTTCTCCATATATTTCACATATAAAAGACTATGAGAATTAGGACATTGACATGTAATACATTATAATATTCTGACAAAGCCTAGGCAAGTGGAAATGATAAAGGATCAGTGTGGAACACAGAACCAAGTTCCAGGTGACAGAGAGAAGTGTATGGCTGGAAATATAGTGGGGCTGTACTAAATCTTCTGCTCATATCTGATATCTGTAGGATTTCATTTGTCAAATATGAAAACTTTCAGAAGTTATACATAATACCAAAGATAGCCCCAGACACATTATCCTTTCTTCTGCAAACATCTCTACAAAACTTAGAGCTCAAGGTTTCAGTCTTCAGGTCTCTGGTACCTCATTTGCCCCAACTGGAAGCAACATGAACACAACTGGGAAGCAGCCTTCAATTCAATGTCAATTGAATTAAAAATGAGTTACTGAAGAAATAATTAACTGGTCAATAAGCCACTATCTGTCCAGTAGTTGGTATATTTGTAGTGGGCATATATTTCCGTCTATGTCTTTAGGTGTGGGATGGGCATGTGATAATCTATATCTTTTCAAATTGGATTTAAGTTGTTTCTTAGGAAAAATGATAATGTGTTACTGGTTACCAAACATATATATTTTTTTATTTATAAAGTACAGTAAAACCTCCATGGTTGACTATCTCCCTACAATAATCAATCCTTAAGATCACCTAATTTTCTTAGACTGGACAGGTACCACAAGTACTCAGTGGAAGTTTCCTATGTTGACCACTTGTGTTGACAAGTTTGTTTCCATTGTACTTGCATAACATCAGAATCTCATACTATGTTTGCACATTAGAATAACTATTGTAAAATGACATTTTAGGGAATAGATTTCAGTTGGTTACAAGAAAAAATAAAAAATATGTATGTCCTTCATAAAAGTTCATCACTTGTCACTTCCGTTAAAAAAGTTCATCACCTGTCACTTCCATGAGAATGATGGTGACGAAGTGATGATCTATGATCCAAGAATTTCTCTTGACAACACGGAGGTTCCACCATAAATGTAGTAATCATCTGTTGAATTAGTGGCAGGCCTACCAAAACTATGGGTAAGACAGAAGGCTGCCTCTGGAGCAGAGACCAACCTTCCCTTCAGGCTGTTTAATACCTTGCTGTACCCAGAGAAGCTCGAGGACTTTCCTACTCTGGCCTCCCATCATCCTTTGATATTGATCCAAACCACTGGATGATAAATAAAGGCAGCACCCTCTTTCTATTTAAAAGTCCTGAGTATCTTATTGTTTTTATGTTTATGATCTTAATACCTGACATTTATAACATCTTTCTTCCAAAGAGCCCTCTGGAGTGCTATAAGGTGTCAAATAAAGACAAATGAATATGAAAGTAGTTGGTGCTGTACAGATGAAAGGAGATACACTCCAGTCCTGATGCTTTCCAGGAGCAAATGGCCTTACTTTGTTTTTGTTTTCTTGCTCCAACATGGAAAACCATATCCAACGTTCAATTTGTAGACTCTGTTCATCTTTGTTCTTCTCTCAAACTCTCACATTCACACACACACACACACACACACACACACACACTTGCATTTCAATTCTCTCTTTTACCCTGATAACTTCCATACCTGTATTTCCTATTGGATCCTTTCTGAAAGCCCAGCTCCATATTTATAACTATATTTTGTAAATTTCTTCTTTAATATTTATACTTAAATCTAAACTTCCTAACATAAAGCTCATTATTTATTTATCTTGAGAAAAACTATTTTATAACTTTATTTGATATTCAGAATGCATTTTGAAATGTACAGGAGTTTTTTTTAAATGGTCTGGCCTCAGTTAGAAATGCATTAGAATAAAGGTGTAAGAAGCCCAAGGGCAGATGATAATGAAGAACAATCAAATTCAGTGGACACAGCCCAGAATATTTTTGACTCCTTAAGAGTTTGAAGATGAGATCTAGCAAGGCCTAGACAAAAAATTCTAGGGTTATATTACACACCAAGAGATAACAACCAAACTTTAGTGAGGAAACTTAAGTGCAGATGTTACGTCCATTTTAGGTATGTTCCAAAGAGTGTATCATATTTTTAGAAAGTGGACACTAGAGGAAAATTAATGCCATTTTATTTATTAATACTAACAAACATATATGAGGATCAACACTGAAAGGATCATATGGTTTCTTTTTGCAATTTTTCTTTTCTTAATTATACACATCTGGGAAATTCATCCTGATAGAGCTAATGCAGACAAACCCATTAACAGGTGCACTCCATCTCATCACAGTAGCTAAGCGAATGGCAGTCCTGGTGCTTATGAGGGATGAGTTCCTCACCTTCCTCATCCCTCTGCCCCTAAGTCATACTTCACTTTCTCAACTCCCTAATCTATATCAGTTGATGATCCCATTCTTTGGAGGGTTGGAGGGTTTCATGGGATCCATCTTGAATACCTTCTTCTTATCCATTTCATATGCCCAGTTAGTAATTCTTTTTGACTCTTTCTTTATAGTCTCTATTACATTAATTCTTCTTCTCTGCCCTCACTGTCGGATGATTACTTCTTATGCTTGAATTATTAAGACAATGTCCTAGCTGGGCACTCCATTTTATACAACTCTTATACCCAATGCCACTTTCAAAAGCTTGCCCAAGAAAATAAAAAAGTCGTTGTTTACTAATGCATCAAGGTTAGATTGAAACCTTCCTGTCTTTTCAGACCCTTTATATCCCTCTCCATTCTGCTTATCTAAAGGAGTTTCCTAGCTCTACCCAGCACACATGTCCTCTTCTCTGGTTATAACACATCTTCACTTGCCTAATTGCCTTGAGCTGTGGAGTTAGCTCCTAACTATACATATTTATCTGTATTCTTGGCCTTTTTAAAATTTAATTTCTCCCACATTTTTTCCCCAATCATCAACACCTAAACCTTAGTCCCCTTCCTGAGTCCCACCTTCCCAGATGACTTCTCTTTTAGGACATAGTTCAGTTCCTATCTTTTGCAGAAAACTTTCTCTCCAGTCTGGATCAGGTGGCCTCCTTTGTGTGAGCACAGTACCATGAAGATATGTGCATAGCTAACGCCACATCTATATTGTCATTGCTTAACTATTTGTGTTTCTCTCTAGGCTATTCATTGTTTGAGTGCAGGGATCTCCCCCTGTGCTACTTTTGCCTTCAGTGCCTGGTACCCTAAAGGCCACGTAGAAGATTGAAGAGATCTCCTCGTGGTTAAATTTCTGGGCCTTTTGAATACTTTTCCCAAAATTGCAGACTTCATTGCATGCCTTTGTCAAAGCATTCACTCTACATGTCGGTCATCTTTTCCTAGCAAGGTTGAAAATTTCTTGTTACAGAGGAATCTTATCATAGAGACCACAGTGAATGTTTCTCACTGAACCTTTCAAAGTAGTCACTTATAGCGTAGTAGTCATTGATCAATTCTTGCTATTTAAGTAAATAGCCACATGTCATTGCTAATACTATCACAAACCAAAAATTATGTAACCCACATCAGTAGGATTGCAAAGAAGTTGTAAATTGTCACTGAATATTGTTACTTAATAAGATGGTCATTTTTGTCCTGAGAAAAATCATCTTACCAATTGAAACATGCATTAAATAGGGACTAGAATTAAATTGTCTCTCATCTGCTGATAAATACAAAGTTCTATCTCCAGAAATAACTAATCACATTACAAGTTTGTCCTCACTGCCTTGTATCCTCCGCCTCCACTCCCTGTGTTCACATAGTGCTGTCAGACAAATTTTCTCACCTGTGTATCCTTTCGCCCCTTCTTCCACTTCCCAAACTGTTTAGTCTTTACGTCTAGGCGAGATATTTCCTAGTTTGAAGTTATAATTCTGCTGACACAGCAAATATTCCTCATATCATCTTATTTCCACTGCTTCTAAACATCACCAATGGCTCCTCAAGTCCCTTACTGGCCTGATTCTCCTGAGATCAATAATCTACCATTCTTTCTTGAAATAGAAATGGAAAACACCATGGAAGAAAGAGGCTCTAATTTTCCTACTGAAAAATAAAGAAAAGCAGTGTGAAAATTTTCACTGACAAATGGTTGTTGGATATGGGTGTTGGGAAGGTTTTCCAAGTGTATTGAAAAGTGTTTATATTTGTGAATTCTCCATAGTATCTGTTCATATTTATAATACTTATTATACAATATCTCACTATTATTCATTTATTTTTCCATTTTTGACTGATGCCTATTATAAAAACTTTTTAATAGGCTCTGTATAAAAAGTTTTTAATAGGCTGAAAGTGTTGTGTTGAAGGTCTATGCTACGCTGTCTCACTTGTGAGTGGATATTATGATTAATGGGTTAAGATCATGTAAGTTTTTTTTCTATTTTAATTTTGGATCTTTTAAGGTATTTTTTACAGTTGTTGATCCACAGGTCTGTCTATTACTAGGAAGAAGTAAGGGTTATTAAAGAACTCTTTGATCCAAAAATATTTTTTCCATATATTTTACCTACTGAAAATTCACTGGGCTGAGAAAACCCTCATTGGCCAACATGTATTCATCTCCCTTCATAGGCTGGAACTTGCCCACTTCTCACACACAAGCATATATTATTTTATTCTGATCTCATTGTCTACCAACAGTGAATGAGAATATTCATTAAGAATGAGAATAATTTGGGAGAGTCTGAAACTGGGTAAATAGCGAGTGAGCTATAGTAGATTGTCTATGGAAGTCATATTGGGAAAAAGAAGAGCGTGCTCCAGACTATGGCATGGGGAAGAATTCCATTCCAGCTCTTCTGCTAACACAATTTGTAATACTCTGGTATCCATGAAAATCATCTCAAGGTTTTCATATGGTTACACTGCCCAGGGCTGTCCAGTTCACTAGTCTATTCAATCAGGTGACAGAGAATTACCTTGGTATTTATTTGTTCAACTAATGTGCAATCTATTTTGGTTTTCCTTTTCTTTCTTACTTGCTCATAATTTTTAAAATACCTGTGGGTTGTTCTGATGTATTGTAAATCTAGCTTCAGAAAAATAGACATTTCCAATCTACAATCTAACCTACCTGCATAAATGCTTCAGGTGTGCTATACAGGATTTATATCCTGGCTTTCCTAGGCAGGCAGCACTGCATGGTACAATGGAAAGAGCACTGTTTTGAGAGTGGGGGTTTTTGAATTCTAATCTCAGTGCTCCTAAATAACTGGGCAAAGGGAAAGTTTCCTTGTCTCAGCTGTAAAACGGGAGGATTGAGCAAGAAGATTTTCAGGGTCTTTTCCAGCTTTAAAATTATGCAATTCTTCTAATTACACATGCCTCCTGATTTTCCTCTAATTTCATATGAGAACTTACTGGCTTAGAATCTCAAAGTAATTTTCTGACAAGTGAGGTGATAATACTTGCACTGTTTATCTCACACAGTTGCAGCGAAAATAACATGAAATTATGTGTGTCACTATGCACTGTGAACCACAAAGCTCTCTACTTGTACAGAACAAAATATTACTGGATATTTCTATGTCTAATATTACTATGGTTAAAATTGATACCTCAATGTGCAACCAGCAGAGGGAGACAAGTTCAGATTATATTTCTTTTGGGAATGGAATCAGTTAATTACTCTATGGATAGGTGCTTTTAAAAATTAAGATGAGATTCATTATTGGCAAAAAGGTCACTTTCTCACATGCTATATACATAATGAAGTTACAGAAACACACGAGAGAAAGCAAAAGAAAAGCCACGGGAAAAAGAATCTGAATTTCTGGGCTTAGTATATTACAGAACTCCGAGACAGCCCTCCTGTGAAGAATGTCATATTCCTGTGACAACTTCCTGAGCATGTCCATCTGGAAGTGCAGGCTATTTGAGTACCAGTTTAGGAACCAATCCAGAGTTCTAAAAGTAGAATTTTCAAATTTCCTTTGAAACTAGTTTTCTTTTTTTTTTTTTTAATTCAACCTTCCCATTTTATCAACCTAGACTTCAAGTAAAAAAAAAAATAGAGAAATCTTTCGCTCTTCCTATATCCTCAATTTCCATATCCAGCTAGTTGACAAGTCCCATCAACCCTTCTATGAAATTTCTCTGTGGTTTTCGACTCTTTTCTCTTTTCCTTGTCATTGCTCTGTATCCTGCCTTTATGTCCTTTCACGTGTGCTATTTCAGAAACTTTATAGCTGGTCGTCCATGATTTTCACTTGTTTCAACCCATTTTCTCCTCCATCTCCAGGTAGTTATCTTCTCCAAACACTCTCTTGCTCAAAGGTTCAGTGGCTCACTATTGCATGTAGAATAAAGTCCAAACTCAATAACATGCCTGGAAAACCCCTCACTGACCCCTGCATATACAAACAGAGTTGTTTTCCATTTTTACCTTTTCCTATCTCTGCCCCCATGCTCTTCCTTACAACTTACCTTTCCCCACTAAGGTAAAATCTCTGAGTGAAGGGCTTCATTCTTCCTCATTTTTTGGAGGGATCAGTGTGTACAGTATTGTGTATAGTTTGTCTCTCATCATTTCACTAACAACCGTATTCATCTTCTGACTAGGTTTTCTACTTCATCTTTGTTCTACTTTCTAATTTCCTGTTGCCAAAATAATCTCCCTGAGATGCTGGTATCTCATCTCACTTCTCCAGAATCTAAAATAGCCTTCTAACTATGAGAGGAGGCAGGATTCTTCTTTTGCACATTCAGGATTCTTCACTAGGAAGCTTCTCTGACTTGCCTTCTCTCCCTCCTCCCCCGCCCCCCGCTACTCAGTTAAGTCTTCCTGGAGTTTCCTTCTTTGTTTCAGGCTGGTGCTCATGGACAACCTGTGCATAAAGCATTCCTTTCCACCATCCTCCTCTTACATATCTTCCGGGGGTTATTTAAAATGCCATTGTCTCCATAGAGCCTCATGTTGAAGCATTTGCTGAACTCACTGTGCATTTCAATTCTTCCTCCTTATAGTTTAGTCCGTAATTCCTCACTGGTTCATCTTGCTCTGTGCTTCACGTGTGTGTATCTTACTGCTCCGCTTCGGTTGTGAGTTCCTGGGCTCCTGAGGATGAGGACACTGAGTTTTATTATTTTGAAGCACCAAAGAGATGATTGGGCATATGTGTTGATTAATTTTGGCCCCATTCTATACTGGAGAGCAGGATTGAAAGGCTTCCCCTATTATTATACAAAGAAGGGTCTTTTAATGTCATTCCCTCATTCCACATGCATTAAGGCAAGGTGTCAGTTTTGTACATCATCGTTTCCTTAGAGCTTAGCACAGTGTCTGTTATATGGAAGTTCTCAAAAATATTGATTATTTTAATGAATTTTCTCATACATGCCAACAGAACTGATGAAGCAGGTCTTATGAATTCTCTTCCCCTCATCTAGGCAATGCTTCTACATTCATTACTAAAAGCAGAGAGGGCTGAGAATATGAATTACAGTCCAGGTCTGAAAGGAAGATACTTTGAAGCAGGCAAACTTCTGGGACCCTTTGAATAATATAATGACCTAAAACTAGACTTGCCCTGCAGCTCAATATTGTCAGTAAGCCCAGGAGAAATTGTATTAGTATTATTTACATGATTCGTAGCCTCCGGATATTTAGCTAGGCAGTTCATTTAGATTTAGCAGGGTATCTGTTGCCTGATAAATAAATATAGATATGTAAGAAAACATTTAGTAAAGTTCAACAATTATAAGTGTACAGCATCTGCTCATCTTGGTGTGTATTTCTTGATCTTTAACAAAACAATCCTTAGTGTACTGCTGTGCAATTAACATACGATAACCACATTATGGGAAAGCAAGATTTGTACTTGAAGAAAAGCAGCGATTGGAACACATTTTTTTCTTACTGGATGTTAATGACAGTCTACTTGACCTTCTGTCAGTTGTCACATGATGGGGGGGGTGTAGCTTCCTGCAAGAGTGTACCACCAGATTTGAAGCAGTGGAGTGAGAAGGAAGGTAGGCACATGGAGGCCACTAGTCACTTGTAGTACGACATAGCCTATTGGGAAGGAGGTTTTCACCATGAGCAAGTCTACTCAATGGCATCTTTATTCCATCTTCACTTTTATTCCATCATATAGGACACCTGCCACTGGATGACTAGGATTTCCTGCTATTTGCTTCCTTGCTTCCAATATTGTCCTTTTATAATCCATTCTCCACATGGTACTCAGAGAAATCTTTCTAAAACGTAAGTCACATAATGTCAAGCCCCTATCTCAAACATCTTACTGACCACTCAAGTCACTAGATTAAAATCTAAGTTTCTTACTTTTGAATCTCTTCACTATGACTTCTCCTCAATTTACAACTTTACGTGCCTTTCTCAACTATCCCCAAAACACACACACAAACTTATATTCCACACTTACTGTCCTGGTTTTGGGTTTTGACATATCTACTTCTACCTCAGGGCCTTTGCAAATGCCATTTCTTTTACCAGGAAAGGTTATTTTGCTGATATTTGCATGACTGCGTCCTAAGATTTTGGAATGAGCTTAAATATCATTTCTGCAAAAAGGTTTGACCTGACCACTTTTCCTTCTGTTTCCCTTACCACACCTCTGGGACACTTACTTTGTGTTATACCTATATTTTTCCCCATAGTATGTACTTTCTGAAATAACCTAAATATGTATTTTCCTGTTCAGTGTCTATTTCTATACCTAGGATATAAATTCAGTAGAGCAGAATCTTGTTCTATCTTTGTTCACTACCATATCAATAAGGCATATTGTGCAAATGAATGAATCAGAAGCCTCGTGAGCACATCAGAGCATGGCATTGCACACCTGCCTCTGCTCTTCTCACCTCTCCTTGGAATAGTGTATAATTGTGGAATTCCAAGTCACTACAACAACACAAACAGACAGCAGAATTGCCAAATTATCTGCTTGTACTAATACTTTACTACACCAAAGTTGCTGCTCCTTCTGTCTTTCCAAATGTTGTAATGCTCTTCCCTTAAGTGAGGGGTAGATTAAATAAATAAATAATAATAAAAAAAACTACAGCAATGTAGATGCAGCATTACTTAGCCATTGCCACCTCCTTGTACATGGTGGCAGAGTGGATAAGGAAGAAAAAAGAGGGGCCATGAGCTGGTGAGTACATTTATGTGAAATAATAAAGTATAGTAAGTTTTCTTGTAAGCAAATACAGCAATGAGTGTTAGTAGATGCATGTTTGTGGGTAATGAGGAGCAGAAGCTAGGAGTAAGGATTCTGTAGCAGCTCAAGAATTTCAAAGACCTTGTGAAAACTGGGACAGATACAAGCATTTATGCTTATCAAAACAGAACATTTGACCAAAGGATACTTATTAGAAGCAGAAGACCAACCACCTATGGTAATAATGAACCAGAAGGACACACACTAAAAGCAAACTGAGGGTGATTTTAATGGTGCAGGGAGTGGACTGAGCCCTTTACATCACAAGGAGGAGGTGATCTATAGTAAGAATTTGGATAATACATAGTATTTAACTGACTTGAACCTGGCTGAATTTTGTTAGTCAGTGAGATACACGTGAATAAAATTTCTGAATTTGAAGGATCTAGATTCCAGAGAAAATGCCCAAGAGATAAGGCTATGCTTATGGGTATAAACTGAGATACTTGAATATTGCTAAATTATGATGAAATCATTGAGAATGTCACATCAGGAATCCTAAGGAGAACCATGAACAATTCTGCATTTCTGGTTCATATGGAAATGCTAATGCCACTTATGAAAGTAAAGTACAGGCATGGAGTTATTATGATTAAGACCTTACAACTATAGAAATGTAGAGTAGTATATTAATATTATAGACATGTTTAGCATAAAACACAAGCAATGAAGCTAAATTAGTTGTACATTCCAGGCTGCATCTGGATTTCTTGTGAGCCTATTACCTTACAAAGCTAAAGAGAAGAATAAACCTTTCATGCTTCTTGGGATACTCAGACGTTAGCCAGTTTTTGTTTTTCCTGCAGCATTTGTCCCTGGAGAGTGCCAGAATCTTCTAAAGCCTCTTTTAGAAAGGCAGTATGTTATTTTAAAGCAGTAGTTAAGATCATCTTACTTGGGTGATGATGGCTGTTTCATATGGCTAACAGCCATGCTTGCCTCACAAATAACCCAAAAGTATATTCATTTTTGCCAACCCTCTTGGAAGAATGTGTACAGTGTTTTACAGAAAAATAGCTTATATAAATTTCAGAAACTCATACGTTTATTTCTTTCTCTACATTTCTTGGGAAAGTGAGCAGAGAAGTTAAAATCAGAGTAGATTTGGGGGGAGTAGCCCAAATGAGTTATGTTAGCCAATGAGTATTGACTGTTGGATTTATTAGAAAGCATGAGATCATGGAGGAGAAAAAAAAGGCAGAAGGATTCAGTGAGGAAGGGAAAAGGAAAAAAAACTCTGAGATAGCATAAAGTTGAAAGTGAAGAGATAGTACACCCACAAATAGCCTTATTATTCTATAAAGAGTGAGGTAAGCTGAGTGGGTGTGAGCAATCACTTTTCACTGTTAATATCATCACATATAGATTACTCCCCCTGGGCCAAAGGCTGCGTTAGTGAGTTGTACTTCAAGTACTTGGATGTAAACAATAAATATTAAATAATTCATTTATATAATAAACTACATAATTTGGAAATTTTTAAGTAAGTCCAATTGAATTAGAAAGAATTGAGTAGGCTAAATTAGAGATTTTTTAAACTGAGCTATTGCTTTTGAATGGTATTTTACTTCCAGTTCTCATAGTAAGTCAGATAGTTGAGTTCAAAAAGAGTTTCTAAGAAATGTACTTCATTTAATGAAGATACTTTTTAAAAACTTTTAATTGCATTATATGATTTTTATACAAATATGTACTTAGGATTTATCTTGTTAGGTTAGGCATTTCTATTACAATTCTGACTCTGTTTACAAGTTGATTAACTCAGTATACCTTTTTCTCAGAATGATTGTAGAGACAAAGTCCACATCTGACCACAAATTCCACATTTCTACTACTTTGGTGTGAATTATTTTGTACTCCGGTATGTTAAACATGTATTTCCTCCCAGAACATTAGGAAAGTTCTACAAATAGTTTGAGATTATTGATAAAGGTATTACTTAACAATCATGTATTAACATCTTCTGTAAATAATATGCTATCATCCCATTGCACTTTTTTGTTTTTGTCCTGAATGAATTTCTTTCTTTCTTTGTACAATATCTAATCCACTGGCACAAGAGGATACTTACACTCTTAATTTGCCTAATTGTTCCCCTCTGAGTATCTAGGATCTTACTAGGAGTCATCTAGTCTCCTTGCACCGGTGGTGGAGTTCATGATTGATGGAGTTCTACCAGAATGGTCCTCGCAGCTCCCAGTCCCTTGTGTCTTTCTTTTCTTCCTCCTGATATGGGAGAAATATGAAATACTTCTGACCAAGGAATACATGCTGTGCGTAAGCTTATGTTTAAGCTAACCTTTTATTTCTAAGAGGTTTAGAAGAAGTCTTCCAAGGAAGGTCAGCTTTACTGGTGGTTGGGGAAAGCGAGTATGCTCTTTGCTCTGCAATCTTGGCTGAGGGTTATGTAATCCTTGCATCTCCTTTTAGAACTTGAAACTCATTTTGCCATTGATATTGAGAATTAAAGGATTATGAATTTGGTACTTCAGCTTGACCTAACCATTTTCCTGTAGCAAAATGGGTTCCAACTTTTAAACAGCTGTATTACGGTGGCGGAATATCAGTGGCTTGTTAGCTGGGGATTGCTTATGAGTCTTGAGATAGGACACCTTGATTTATGAAAAAAGAATACTTAGTATAAATTATTTGAACTCTATCAATCATGAATTTACGGTAATTCAGATTCAAATATTTCAGTCATTTCTTGAAAATAAAAAGTCTGCCTTTCCTCACATAATCTGTAAGAGTTCATCTACCCAACAAAAAAAATGGCCAAGTACTGTGGCAGGTGCCTGTAGTCCCAGCTCCTTGGGAGGCAAAGGCAAGGGAATTGCTTGAGCCCAGTAGTTTGAGGTTGCTGTGAGCTGTGAAGCCACAGCACTCTACCCAAGGAGACATATTGATCTCTGTCTCAAAAAAAGACAGAAAAAATCCTCTTCAATCACCCACAGAGTCTAATATACATAGTTTTCTTTATAAAAATATAATATTATAAGTTTATAGCATAGGCATGCCATGGGCAGTCATATCTAGAATATGAATTAATATGCAAACTATAATTTTATAGCACTGTATCTGTAAAGTACTTTTTCAATGACTAAGCTATATGAAATTGACAATACTATGTATTTGGACATTTTTGACTTATGAAAATGGCAATTTCATGTGTTCAGTCTAATAAATCACAATTTTTGTCTTGTGCTTTATATGGTATTAGATTGATTCTTATTATATATGGGACTCTAACCCCAAAAGATTGCCCCAAAGATATCTTTTTTGGGGTGAAAGAAATATTCTAAAATTGGATTGTGATGATGGTTACATAACTGTGAACTCACTAAATGTCATTAATTTGTAAACTTACAATGAGTCTATTTTATGGTATGTAAATTATGCTTCAATAAACCTATTACAATAAAGAAAAGAGTTCATCTACCTTTTAAACTGATAAAATGAGGCAAAGAAATTTTTAAGTATTCTGAGGGCAAGATGGGTGTCAGTACTGTATTTCTTTGGGACTTGGAAATACATATATATATATATGTGTGTGTGTGTGTGTATATATATGTGTATGTGTGTATGTGTACACACACACATATATATATGCCAGTGTCCTTGGCTAAACATTTGCTTAAAAGGTATGGATATAATATCTCCATATATATTTATATATATTTACATGTATATGTATGGAATTGATGAAAAAAGTATGAGAAACTAAAAATATATTTGTTGTCTTCTCACAGGAGAAATGAGTTGCCTAAAGACAGGAATAGGGAGAAAATTACAGTTCATTCTATAGCCGCTTGTACCATTTGGTTTTTGCACCATGTGGATACCTGTATATAAAATGTAAAAAGAGGAAAAGAAGTCTTTGGCTGGTCCAAACCAATCTTTCATCCTCAGCATCAGTAGTGAGGAAAGTGTCTAGGCTCCCACTTAAGGGACTAATGCTGTTGGTCCCTTATCACTTGCTCAGCTCCTGGAGGAGCAGGAGTGACAAATGATGGTAACCTTCTGCGTTTGCTGGAGTGTTGTATGCAGCCTCAGTGTCTCCCTGTAAATGACAAGCTTTCTGACATACAAATCTCCTTCCTTGCATATGAACATTTTGAGAAGCCAGTCCAGTAGTAACTTGTATAGCAACCACAACACGCTGTTTAAACAATAAACCTTAAATTACTCATTTGTGGGATTGCGTGAAGGTTTCCTGGAGAGTGAGGTTGATTTAAGGATCAGGGATCAGCTGCTGAGGCTGGCACTTGGAAAAAACAAGCCAAGCATTCACACCCCAGACCACTCAATACCAGCATTGTCTCCAATCCATCTTTCATAAGGGGGTTCCAGGAGGGGGAGGGGATGAAGGAGGGAGAGAAAATAAACCATTTCAATCCTGTAAAAGAAAGTACAGGAGAGAGGGAAGAATGAACAAGATGTGAGTATGAGAAGCCACTTGCCAGGAATGCTTAGTTCGAAATGAACTTCAGCTTTTCATCTTAGGCTCCGCCGTCAAGTTCCTTCTCTGTTTCCTTATCCCGTCCTTCAGGACTTGTCCCCCTGCCCCCACCTCAATGGCTTTCTGTCCTCTTGTTTCACGCTCTCCATTTGTCAAGGTTCACTTCTCTCTTTTCCATCTCCTTTTCCTTCCTCCCCTGGATTCTTTCTCCTTTCTTCTTGTTCCTCTACAGCCAAGTCCCTCTCCTTCTCCCCTCTCTGGAACAGTACCTTAAGCTCCACTACCCCTTCTTAGGGAAATCGGCCCGGCCTCGGATGGAGCTGTCGTCCTGACAACCTAAAGGCGCATCAGGCTTTCACTGAGGCTGGCTGCTGGTGAAGGGGGCAGTTGTGCAAAGCGAGGGGCCACGCCGAGGGGCGGGGGAGGGATGACGTGGAGGGGTCGTTGAAACCCAGCAGGGTGGGAGGGGGCGCTGAGCAGAGCGCGCCAGGGACTGGAGGGAGAAACAGGAAAGGCAGGGGGAGAGACTGGGGCTGCTGCTGCTGCTGCGCGGCTGTTTCTTCACACTCACGGGCAGGCTCTGTGCCCGCTCCCTCGCCCGCCCGCTGCCAGCCTGCGAAAGTGGGTTACAGAGCGAAGGAGCTCAGCTCAGACGCTGGCGGACGAGCATCCAGAGAGACTGGGCAGGAACCCCTCCTTTGGCTTTCTCTTCGTCTTTTCTAGAGGATTGGATATTTGTTCGTTCTCTCTCTCTCTCTCTCTCCTTTGACTTTTCCCTCCTTCTGCTTTGGTTTTGTGAGGGCTTTGTTAAGTCTTAGAGGGAGAAGAGCCTGAGCGAGGCCAAGTGGAAAGGACCGCACGCTGGCAGCGCCCGTTCTGCCCTCGCCGGGGACGCGAGCCCTGCGAGTGTAAAGCCCGGTGCTCCGCGCGCCGCGCGCACACACCCGTCCGGAGTGCACGGCCGACCCGCAACTCAGCGCGGCCACCATGGTCGGGAGAGTTCAGCCTGAGCGGAAACAGTTGCCGCTGGTCCTACTGAGATTGCTCTGCCTTCTTCCCACAGGACTGCCCGTTCGCAGCGTGGATTTTAACCGAGGCACGGACAACATCACCGTGAGACAGGGGGACACAGCCATCCTCAGGTAGGGCTTTCGGGCAACTTTTCTGCTGCGTGTGTGCGTGTGTGTGCACCTGATGTTGAACTCCAGCTCCGGATGCTCCAGGCTCATGGGTTATGTGGGTTGTGCGCTCGGGTGTGTGTTTCTCTTTTGCTGACTGGTGGATCTTACGGCAGCCACAAAATTCAAGGCAATGTTGGTCCCTGTCAAGGACCAGTGGTGCTAGTTAAATGCTGTGTGGATTCAGGACCTTGTTTCTCTTGTTGAGGAAGCCCAAGTTCACCTTTGGCATCCGTGACTTTTGGGCTGGTATTCTTGTTATTGTATTCACTGTTTCCTTGCACTTCTGAATTTCCCTGGGGTTCCTTAATTTGGAAAGAAGGATTGTTGAATTATGGCTCTCAGAGAGTGGTGCACAGAACTGCGTCCTTCTCCGTGTGTGTGTGTGTGGGTGTGTGTGGACTCTCCCTCCACCCTAGTAGTAGTTCAGATAGAAGGAAGACTTTCTGTAAGGATCTTCTAATTGACAGAGATGGCAATAAATCAATCTTAAAACTTTGGGCGGTCACTGAGCCTTTTCTACAATGTAGGTAGAAATCAACGCAAGACTGAGGAGAGGAACAAAAATGCCAAATTGCTGGTATTTCAGAATAGGAGGGTTAAACACAGACATTGGGAAAGAATCATCTGGCATAAAATGGATATTTGAAATCAATTATGGACTTCAAAGTCCTATTCCTGTGCAGGTCTGCCAAACTTTGAAATATAATTCGAGATTGAAATTTGGAAAGGAAGAGTCCCAAGTCCTTGGGAGTTTGACCCCTATAAGGGACAGTGAACTAGAAGGACTGAACTGGAACCTCGTCATAATTTTATTTCTAAAAACCTCCAAGCTTCTTTTCCTGTGTGTCTCTTCTCTCTTCCCCCCTCCTCCCGTGGTACATACCCCTCATCCTTTCCCCTAGCTTTCCTTGGATTTCTGGCATTGACTACCCCCACTCCCCCACCCCAAAAAAAGAAAGAAAGAAAAAGAAAAATTCCAGAAAGAAATAGAATGCTCTCCTTAGAGATACTTTAAAATCTCATTTCCTCCAAATAAAATGATCCTGTGTCGGTCTGTCTATCTAGCTAATATTGCTTGTTGTGGGAATAAAAAGCAGTGTAGGATCGAAAATAAACCTCTAATCTGTGTGCAAGAAGCTGATAGTGCATAAACCCTGGGGCATCAGGGAGCAGTTCTCCAGCAAAGCTGCCGACAGCAGCAAAGTTTTCTTTCCTTTTCTCAGAAATAAATTTGGTTGGCTGTCACAGCGTGTCTTGCTTTGGGATCCCTACCCTTGTTAGAGAAGAAAGTGTGTTGTGTGCTTGTTGTGTGTGTGTGTTGTGTGTACATGTTGCTCCAGATTGTAAAAAGTGAGAAAATGCTAATGGGTAAGAAACTCCTTTCTTCATTTCCTGAGCGTTGGGTGATTATGAGTCCCAAAGACCCCACTATCCAAAGCAGATTTTCCCTTCTAGCTCTCTAGCCTTGTAAACCTGCATGTGTGATTTATCCACATGGAGTAATAAGATTTATGGAGTAATTTATCTGTTTGTAAAGGGATTTGGACATGATGCAGAAAATGTTTTTGCAAACACACAAGCATGCCGTTTTAACTGTGAACATTCAAACTCCCTAACATTATTAACCCTTTCCTGGCAAAGCACTCTATATGATTTTATGAAAGCCTTAAAAATATTTTTTTCACTGATTACAAGGTTGAGTATGAGAAAAATGACTATCCTCATGCTTTTTATTTAAATGTCCATGAACTTTGTACGGTATTTCTAATTCAGCATCACTTATATCTTAAACTACAGTTATTTAAATTAGATAAGCATGCAAATGTTAATTCAAAAGAATAAAGAGATTCTTACATTTTCACACAGTATATGCATAGAAGTCTATGTCTATGAGAGGCAGACTCATTACATATTTATGTTTCTGTGATATACATGTCCTTCTGTATATCTTTGGCTCAAAAAATGGAGTTTTTAAAGCATTATGCTTTGGTTGAAATTACGGTGTGGAAGTAGAAGTGGTGAGAAACAGGATAAACTCAGAACCATTCATTCTCTGGAATAGACAGAGCATGCAAATGAGTCACCTATGGGAGTCTATTACTTAACCAGATCTCACCTTACATGCCCTCTTTTTTATTTCCTTGCTTTGGACAAAGGTTTATTTTGGGTTGGTGGAATTCTCTATGGAGAGAATTCTCTTTGTTTTCTTAGCTGACCTTCTTCTCGATTTCTTTAACTGAATCCAGTCAGCTTTGTGGGTCAGTTTCCTGGTGAAGAATGGTGCTCTTGCTTTCTGTATACAAGTCCAGCCTGGGAAAGGCGCTTTTCCACTTTATTTGTGACATTTTACTGGTGCATGAGCTTCCAAGGAAGGAGAGGAAGGAGAACTTGATTCATCGGAAGCCATAGTAGATGTTTGGCACTAAAAAAGTGAAATGGCTACAAGAAAATAAAAGTCCTCTCTTAGTGAGTCTGTGGCCCTGAATAATCTGAAATGGTAATAGAGGACAAGAGAGGTTTGCAATTCTGGAGGTCCAGAGTTGGCTGACTGGCCCAAAGCATCTACCTTCACTTCTTAAACATTCTATGAAATAAGGATTTCTTTGGGGGAATCAATGCTCATTGTTGTATAATTATGATCTTCCATGTAACTGTGCACCATAATGAGAAAGTGTATATGAGTCTTGGGGTCTTGTTCTGTAATTTCTACCTTGTTGAAAAACAAACAAACTATAGAATTACGGTTGCAAAATTAGAGGGAAACAGAAATAGCCTCAAGTGTGCATCCCTAACCCAGTTGTTCCTTAGAAGACATTCAAGATCTTTATGAGCAATCGTATGAAGAGCTAAAGAAACACCCCACACCAACTTTCATCCCAAGGACAAAGAATCAAAGTGTGATCCACAGAGTAGTGGCAACTGAGGCACCTGAGATGCCTTCCTAGCTTGAGTGAACCAGAGTCTATATGCACAGGAAAGTGTGAGACACACTTACCCACAGGACTTTACTCTGAAGCAGCCTCCCTTAGCAGTTCACCAATTACTGGATGAGTCTCTAACACTGGTTGTTCCATCCTCCACCCTCACACACAGGCACCCAGAGAGACTCCTGCATGATCTTGATAGGCTGAAACCCCGTTGTTTTCTTGGTAAGTCAAAGAAAAGTAGAACCAGGAATGTTCTAAACAAATCCTTAAGATTTCATTTTAATAGTCCTACTGACCAACTCACAAGAGGGACTCTACCTAACAAACACAGTCAGTGTAACCTCATTCTTTGTACCCTCAATGAATCCCAAACAATGAAAAAATAAATAAGGAAAAAGGAAAAACTACTGACCATATTTTTAATGTCAGCAGCAAATGTATGAAAAAACTTATAAATACTTGATCCCAAGGAACAATGCAAGTTGCATAATACTTTACATTATGCATTTGTTCGTAAGGTAACTTTGTAAAACTTATATACACATACATACTGGACATAAAACATAATGTCTGTGATTAAATGAAGGTGCTTCACACTATTGTGATGGTAAATATTCTAAACTCTAGGAATTGAAATTTTATTTATTTCACAGTTATGACTCTATTGGATATTTACAGAGTATTATAATATATTCAATGAAGTTAAAATTTTTCCCAATTTAAATTTAAATATAACTAATAAGTATTTGGGATTTCCAAGGAAACAAGTATCTGATTGAAGGATAGTTTAATTATTAGTTTTTCAAAATCCTAGGTCTTAACTGCCTTGTTTGTTTCTACACTAAGGGGGAAAAGAAGAAATTACTATTTGACAGTAAAATGTAAAGATTTTCTGCAAATTTCAAGGAAAAAGAATGGTTTCTCTTCTATGAGGCATCTGTGACGCCTACATTGATTAATAAAGTGTCAACACTCCAACAAAGTTGCCACAATATGTGATTTTCTACTACTTATAATTCTTTCTTTGAGAACAAACTGTGGGCATGGGTCTACTGAGAGAATGTGTAGCAATTATGAAATTTTCTTTTTCTGTAGCTAAATCACTAAAAATAATCAGAATTGGTTGAGTATTACTGATACTTTTTAAGAATCATCCATTGTCCATAAACTCCCTTATCAAATATATTTGGTAAATGATAGCCTGCATGATCCTATATATCATCTACGGGCATGCCATATTATATGCATTTTGTTAAAGAACATTTATGCATCTGTTAATTATATTATTTATTGTCATTTATGGCCCAAGAAACACAGTAGGCAAATCATCTCATAAGAATATTACAAATTGTGACCATTTGTTGTGTTTCTCTAAGTATGTATACACACACATACAATACATAACAAAGGCAACTTTTCTGTTTTATGTAATTTTGGAATGATTTATATGTAGAATTGTGAAGAAAACAACCAGAGGTGCTTAACTTGTTCATTAAGTCCATTGGTAGGGGGCTAATCATTTGTGTTTTTCAAAGCTCAATTCCACATAATAGCAAACTCAGGCCAAACAGGGTTAATGTATTTTGCTCTGGTCTCTGAGAGCTCCAAAACAAATGTCTGTGACTTACCTGATAGGAGGTTACCTGCATCAACTGATCCCCTCTCTGTCTTCACGTGAGCCTCCTCGGGCCATTACTTATAGGTTACACTCATTTGCCCTATTCTTTGGTGAATGTCCCAACTGTTAGTTTGCAAGGCTCAGAAAATCTGGGCTCTAAATTTGGAGGTATCCTTGCATATGAACAAATCCTTTACATATTCTGCACCTCAGTTTCATTTACTAAGTGTTGGAATTATCTATTTTAGTTACTCTACAGAGTTGTTTAAAGCAGCTCACAAGAGGTAAAGTAGGAAAGTTTTTGAATTGCAAACTGCTACACAAACTTGAAGTTTCAGGGTTTTTTTCCCACCATATAGGGCCAGTTGTTTAGATTTTAATGCACTTATTTTTTTTAGTCCACAGTTTCTCCAACTTGAGTGTGAATCTAAATTATGGTTAGGGCTCTATAAAACAAATTACTTCACTTCCACCTCCACCTTCCTACCTATCTGAGTTGTAAGTATCTGGGAAGGTCTGAGAACTTTCTTTCATTCTAACAAGTTCTCAGATGACGCTGACGTTATAAGGTGCAAGTGTGGTCCATAATAGGAATGTCACACAGTTGTATATTAAACCCACAAATGTGAGGATCTATCCCAGATGACTAAATCAGAATCTACATTTTGTTAAAATTTCCAAGTGATACAGGCACACTGAAGTCAAACAAGTACTGCTTTAGAGAGTTCACCAACCAGCTTGGGCATGACCATAAGCTGTAAAGCTTTTAAAAAATATTGAAGCCACATATCCCCTACTGTCAGGAAATTCATGCAGTTGGTTTGGGGAAGCACCTGGAAATAGGTTGTTCTTTTTTGCGTTTTAACAATTGTATTGTATGTATAGAGGGAAGAACATCTATCTCAATGGATAAAAGATCTCTTTACAAATCATTTTTAGGGCAGCACTAAATAGACATGCAATATGGAATTAGGGTCATATCGTATGGTTTGAGAAGTATGCCAACAACCAAAAATGTATGAATCCAATTGTAAGAGATGAACAAGACTGCAATAGGTCCATTTCATAAACACACAGTTTCATCACAATGTCATGGAAAATGAGGCAACTTGATTTTAACATGGATGTAATTTATATAATACCTATTGAAATAGTAGTAACAATTCAACTTTTTAAAAGCTGATCATTGCATGTTCTATATTTTCATTTAAGTTAGGTGAGGCACAAAACAGTTCTAGGTTTTTTTTTTTAACTTAATTTTTATAATATCATAACTGTATACATTTATGGAGTACAATGTGATGATTTTATATACAATGTGGAATGATTCAATCAAACTGATTAGCATAAATATCACTTTATTTTTTTTGTGTGGTAAATCATTTATAATATGCTCTTGTTTGTTTTGAAATGGACACTTACATTGTGCACATTAGGTAAGATCCCACCAAATCACCTCCCTCTACTTGCTCTCCCCACCCCTCCTCATCCCTTCTTTCCCTTCTTTCTTGCTGGACTATATTTGTGTTTAATCATTCATATGAATGTATAGGTGATTATATATTGGTTTCATAATAGTATTGAGTACATTGGATACTTTTATTTCCTTTCTTGACATACTTTACTAAGACAAATATATTCCAGCTCCATCTACATAAACATAAAAGATGTAAAGTCGCCCTCTTTTTTATGACTGATTAGTATTCCATGGTATACATGTACCACAATTTGTTAATCCATTCATGGGTTGATGGGCATTTGGACTGCTTCTGCGACTTGGAAATTATGAATTGGGCTGTAATAAATACTCTGGTGCAAAAGTCTTTGTTGTAAAATGATTTTTTCAACTGGGATAGATACCTACTGATGGAATTGCAGGAACCAACAGTAGGTCAACTTTTAGTTCCTTGAGAATTCTCCATACTTTTTCCAAAAAAGCTGTATTAGTTTGCAGTCCCGCCAGCAGTGTAGAAGTGTTGTTTTCTCTACACATCCACACAACATCTGCAGTTTGGGGATTTTGTAGTGTGGGCTAATCCTACTGGAGCTAGGTGATATCTCAAAGTGGTTTTGATTTACATTTCTCTGAGGATTAAGGAGGATGAGCATTTTTTCAAGTGTTTGTTGGCCATTCACCTTTAGCATCTTTAGAGAAGTTTCTGTTCAGATCTCTTGCCCATGAAGAAATGGGGTTGGTTTTTCTTTTCTTATTGATTAATTTGAGTTCTCTGACTCTAGTTATCAGACCTTTGTTGGAATCATAATCTACAAAAGTCTTTTCCCATTCTAAAGTCTGTCTGTTGGCTTTACTTGCATGCCCTTACCTGTGCAGAAGCTTTTTAGTTTGATTAGATACCAGTAATATATTATGATGTTGCCATAATTGCCAGGGGTATCCTCCTCATAAAATATTTTCCCAGGCCAGTAACTTCAAGCATTTTTTCTGCACTCTCTTGTAGTATTCTTAAGACTTTCATGTCTTAAGTTTAAATCTTTTATCCAGTGAGAATAAATTTTTGTTAGTGGTGAAAGGTGAGGCTCCAGTTTCAGTCTCCTACAGGTTGCTATCCAGTTCTCTCAGCACCATTTGTTAAATAGGGAATATTTTCCCCAGTGAATGTTTTTGGTAGGCTTATCAAAGATCAAATGATGATATGTAGCTGGGTTCATCTATAGATTCTCTATTCTGTTCCATATATCTACACCTCTGTTTTTGTGACAGTAGCATGCTGTTTTGATCACTATAGATTTGAAGTATAACCTGAAGTCTGGTAACATGATGCCTCCTGAATTGTTTTTATGTCAATTAAGTAATATGTTGGGTATTTAAGGGTTTTTTCTGATTTCATATAAAATGAAGCACTATTTTTTCAAGGTATTTGAAGTATGACATTGGTACTTTGATATGGATTGCATTAAATCTGTATATTTCTTTGGGTAATATGGACATTTTAACAATGTTGATTCTTCCCAGCCACGAGCATGGTATATTTTTCCATTTATTAACATCTTCAGCTATTTCTTTTCTCAGAGTTTCATAATTCTTTTTATAGAGATCTTTCATGTCCTTTTTAGATAAATTCCCAAGTATTTCATCTTTCCAATAGTGCAAAAGGAATAGAGTCCTTGATTATATTTTCAGTTTGACTATTGTTGGTATATATAAAGGCTACTGATTTGTAGGTATTAATTTTGTATCCTGAGACACTGTTTGCTCTATTCCTTGATTACTTTTAAGAGCTTTGTAGTTGAGTCCCTGGGGTTTTCCAGGTATAAGATCATGTTATCTGCAAAAAGTGAAATTTGATGTCTTCTAACCCCATTTGGATACCGTTGATCCCCTTCTCTTGCATGGTTGCTAAGACTTCCTTTACTATGTTGAATAGCAGTGGTGACAATGGGCATCCTTGTTTAGTTCCAGATCTTAGTGGAAATGTTTTCAATTTTACTCCATTCAGTATGATATTGGCTATGGGTTTCTATCAGCTTAAGAAATGTCCCATATTTTCTTAAGTGTTCTAATCATGAAAAATACTGTATATTATCAAAAGCTTTCTCTGTATCAAGTGACAGAATCATATGATCTTTGTTTTTTATTTTATTTATGTGCTGTGTTATATTTACAGATTTATGTATGTTGAACCAACCTTGACTTGATCATGGTGTACAAATTTTTGGATGTGTCATTGAATTTTGTTTGCTAGGATATTATTGAGTATTTGTGCATTGATATTCATTAAAATATTGGTCTATCGCTTTCTTTCTTCATTGGGTCCTTTCCTGGTGTGGGGATCAAGGTGATTATTTGCTTCATAGAATGTGTTGGGAAGGATTCCTTCTTTTTCTATGTTTTGGAAAAGGTTATGTAATATAGGTACTAGTTCCTGTTTGAAGGTTTGGTAGAATTCTGATGTGAAGCCATCTGGTCCTGGACTTTTCTTTTTTGAGAGATTTCATAAAGTTGATGCTATTTCAGTGCTTGATATAGGTCTATTCTTTCTATTCTTTGTAATTGAGTGTAGGCAGGTGGCATGCTTCCAGGTATTGGTCCCATATCCTCCAGATTTTTATATTTCTGAGAATAGATTTTTTTTCGTAGTAATCATTGAGGATTTGTTTAAATTTCTGTGGTAGTTGTTATTTCTCCTTTATGATTTCTGATTATAGTTATTAGAGATTTTACTTTTTTGTTTCTGGTTAGGCTAGCCAAAGGTTTATTAATTCTATTAATCTTTTCAAAGAACCAACTTTTTATTTTGTTGATCTTCTGAATGATTCTTTTGCTTCAAATTTCATTTAATTCTGCTCTAATTTTGGTTATTTCTTTTCTTTTGATGGGTTTGGAGTTGGAATGTTCTTCCTTTTCCAGTTGCTGGGGATGACCCATTAGGTTGTTGACTTCTCTCTTTCTATTTTCTGGATGAAGGCATCTAATGCTATATATTTCCCTTTGCAGTATCACACAGGTTTTGATAATTTATGTCTTCATTATCATTTTGTTCTGAAAATTTGATGATTTTTTTCCTTAATCTCATCTTTGACCCAGCTATCATTCAGCCTAAGGTTATTTAGTTTCCATGACTTTGTTTAAGTTTGAAAATTTCTGATGCTGTTGAGTTCAACTTTCTTCCATGATGGTTTGAGATGGTACAAGAAATAATTTCTACTCTTTTAAATTTGTTGAGGTTAGACTTGTATCCTAAGCTATGATCAATTTTGGAGGATGATCTATGGCCTGATGAGAAGAATGTGTATTCAGTTTTAGTAGGATGAAATGT